>JAGJRO010000307.1:0-183527 GCA_022832285.1 Lepidurus apus apus
TAACACTTCGTATAACCGGTTTAAATACAACTCGCTGTTCAAAACATGCTTATAGACCACAGGGTTTTGAACCCATCAGCCTTCTCGGAAACAATTGTGCAAGAGACTCAGGTAGTATTCCACTGGGGTGGAAACAGTTCTCGGCAAACTCGCCGAAACAGAAGGTTACCAATTTCCTCTGTCTAAACACTTGAAAGTTCGGAAACCAATTAAGCCTGCTCTAGTTTCTCACCCTAATTATGAACCGATTTAACTCAGTTAGCCATTGCAACTCTAGCCATTACTCTGGTGCTCAGCTTAATGAGAATGCTCTGCAAGTTGTTATACCACTGGGCTAATCAAGCACATATGGATCAACAAAATAAAGGTAATCCTGAAAGCAACAGCAAAGTTAACCTTATTACGACTCTATAAAAAGTGCAGCATCTCTGTACAAGCCTGACGGCAAATTTTAATCACCGTTTTTTGCGCAAATAATAATAATAAAAAGCACTTAAAGAACGCAAAATTGTTGTTAAAAATAATTAGAAAATTGTAAAGATTTTGTCAACGGCATTATTTACGATAATACTCTCCACATTGTTGGCTCATCACGAGTTTGGTCACACATGGTCAAGGATTTTAGCATCATAATTAGACTACCAAAATCTCAATTCCAAAGCAATGCTTTCGACTGCAACTGGGGATGCGAAAGTGTACAAGGGAGAGTTCATTAGTGGCATTTTAATTGCATTCCTCCATATAAATAAGGAGCTCTCTCTCACGGAAGTCCCTGTTTTCCCATTGTCCCTGTCCCTAATGTAATCTCCGCTTGCATCGCATCCATTTAGACGCAAGGAAACGTCCAAAAAAGAATCCAGCTCCACAGCTCTGCGGGCTCACATACTGATTAAAGGTAAACGAACAGCAATATATACACCCGAATCCCCCTTGGAGGAAACGTGACAGTGCAAGCCAAAGTCTCGAACAACAATCACCTCAGAAGCCCGAAGAGCTAAAGGGGCTGCTGTCTCTCCTCTCCCTCTCAAAACTGTTCGTGTCCATATTCCATATCAAAGTGCGCTAGCCGCTGGAAAACTTAATCTTTTTCGAATAATAACCCCCGAAAAAAATGAAATATTCGCTTGGAATTTGCCTAATAGCGAGCATTTGCAGTGTCGTGCTAGCATCACCCCGGTTTCGTCGTTCTACATGCAGTTGCGACTGGAAATACGACATAGTCAGTATTTAAAACCCTCTTTTCATTTTAATTTGCTTTACCATTTAAAATAATAATAATAATTAATCCAATTTAAAATAAACGTTTCCGTTTTACTTCCAAAGGTATGTGGGAGTGATGAAGTGAGTTACCCAAGCGCTTGCTGGCTGGATTGTTTTGTGAGCCATGACATGTGGGTAGCTCGTAAATTAGGCGTTTCCGAGTTCGGCATTTCAGGTAAATAATACGTAAAAGTAAATTTACTATGTAAAGGTTGAAATGTGATTCTAACTAAATAAAAATTTATCTTTTTAGGCGTTAGGGTAACGCATAAAGGTGAATGTGGCGCTCAAGCCAAGTCCTTGAAACAGATTCGGATATCCGAAAAGGAACATCGCCCTCAATCGGGACAAAACGACGTGCTGCAAGATGAGAAAGGCCAGCGCTATCGCCATCGCCACATAAACAAAACTGCTGCGTAATACCTCCGCTATTTGAAGCTTGACAAGACTAGTGTTCTTTTTTTAGCCCTACTTGGTTATTTTGGTTTAGCGCTTGAAGCTTCTTAAAGCCTCTTTTATTACAAATCCTTTACTTCTAACGCATTTCTGAGAATTCCTTTAAGAATTTTTTTTATATTAAGCAATCTGGGATAATAATTGCTTTTCTGCGAGGTTTTGGACCCAGTAATATCGTTTGAGTATGGGAAAAGGGACTTACCTTGCCGTCCCAGCCGAGAGGTAAGTTTTGGGATTGTAGGGTACATCATCTTCATCTTCGTCTTCAGATTCGGCTACGCTCACGTCTTCGTCGGATTCTTCACGTTCCCCTTCTGTGCGGGCTTGTTTCCGTTCCACATTTTCCTTGGTAGCGGTTCTCTGCTCTGATAACAGTTCAATCAACCAGTACGCTTGGGCCTCCAAGAAAGCCACTTCTTTGTGACGCTGAGCATCTCGGTCTCCTCCTGCTTGTTTGCCAATTTTGCTCTTTGCGAAGAACGACGGGTCGACTTCACTGAGTTCTTTGCCTTTAGTGGAAAACAGACGTTGAGCCCGTTCTTCCAATGTCCTACAAGTGAAATCCGTCTTTGTAAGTTTCCTATTCCTGAGATTTACTTTATTTTTTTAGATTACCCTCCACATTTCAATCCCAAGGCTGTCAAGGCAGATGTCAATCTATCCAAACCCAAGGAAGCTAGTTCTTCCTAAGATGAAAAACCGGATAAATCCAAGTGAGCTCCTGCATGAGCCAAAGCGGAACTGGCCGTTGAATCTTTCTATAAGAACGAGAGAATGTAAAATACAGGAAAAATATTATTTTGAAATTGTTTACAGGCCATCCGACGAATGTCCCAGCTTCCCATTGTTTCTTAAAGTCCGCTTCGACGATTTCCAGTTCTTTCTTGAAGTCAAATAAAGGTTTCACACGCATCAAATAGTCTGACAAGTAATCCACCAAGCCTTGCAAATACTGGCGGTATTCTGCTCCTTTACGTTCTTTGGAAATGTCGGAAAAGTAGTCAAACGTGGACAGAAATGTGACATAATCCACTTTTTCCACTCCTTTCAAGTTTATATAGCGAGTATAGCACTCGTGCAAGTCAAAGTACTTGCCATAACCTTCTTCATCGGTGAAGTCCACCAAGTCTGTAAAAAAAACACAAGTTAAGAATAGCTATTTAAGGGTAAAAAAAAAGTTAAATAGCTCACTATTAGCTTCGTCATTGGGGTTCTCACGAAGCTTGGCTAATTCTTCAAATTCTATAGACATGGGAACTGAAATTTCATTGGGATGCTTCCTGTGGAATTCTTTGATTGACTTCAGGCGGTTATAGAACTCGCCAAACTCGTTGGGTCCAGATAAAGCTGCCACTTCTTCTTTACGCATCCCATCCTTATCTTCATAGATTTCTTTCAGCAAGTTGGTACACTCCACAAACCTCTACAAAAGCAAACTATGAATATTTGTTGCTTTTCCTAAAGGACTGCTATACTTACATCTAACAGCAGTTTCTGACGATGCTCTGAATTGATGATTTCTCGTTGCTGAAAATGGGAAAATAATAGAAGAATCAGTGACAGA
This sequence comes from Lepidurus apus apus, assembly GCA_022832285.1. Lineage (NCBI taxonomy): Eukaryota > Metazoa > Arthropoda > Branchiopoda > Notostraca > Triopsidae > Lepidurus > Lepidurus apus. The sequence continues at coordinate 3,281 of JAGJRO010000307.1, forward strand.
AAAAATACAGAAAATAAAAATGCAAGAAAGACAGCAAAGCCGCAAACACGAAGGAGATGCAACGAAAACTTACCGTGCCCTTTTTAGTCAAGTTCTCTTTGACAACAGCATCAACCAACCGTTCACGCTCTTCGTGATATCTTCTTTGTTGTTCTAATAAAGATTCCATAGCGAAATGCTATGCAAATTTACGATATATTTAAATATCACGCACACAAACAAACAGCAACACAGACCGCACTATTCCCCAAGTACAGGACGCCCTCACCGGGCGGGAAAGAAAGCGTTTAGCTAAGGGTATCCTTTGAAGAGCTCAGAGGCGTGGCTAATGTCGACTGGAAATAATTCAATGTTCATAAAATCTCGCCGAAAACAAATATATTTCCCCCAAGGAGTGCAAAATTACGTATAAAGTCATTATACATAAAAGGCTACTAAGCATACTACGTGAAATAAAATCAATAGCCTCTAAGTAAACATAGTTGAAAGAGATGTTTACACCATTAAATTCACACTACCCAGGTTAGGAACATTAGGGACGCTTTTCTTCAAATCTGCTACCGAGCAACAATACATATAACCGGAACCAAAATTGGTCCTGGACCATGTTGCCCACGTAATTTGGGAACATACGTCAGTGCAAAGGACATCAGCAGCCGTGAGACTAGAAATATGAGGATTGTTGATTCCAACGAAAGCTACGGCTTCATTACTGGCCGGATCGTGTACTACCTTCCAATAGTATTTGGGAGCGGGCAAATAGCCAACTTTGTTGGTATCGTAATATAGATAAATTTTCACTGGGTTATTATTCACATCAGCAAGAGACAAAATATCGTGGACGCCAGTGTAAACGTTCAGATTACGTTTGCGAATACTTCCTTGTTCCCGTGTGGCCATTTCTAGCGCTTTCCAGTTCCCGTTATTGAACGCTTGCCATTGAGGAGCTGCATTAATATAGTAATACGTCGCATCTTGCTGAGCCAAAAAGATAAAATCCGCGTCAGGTGCCAAATGTCCCCGAGCAAAGTACCAGCTTTTTGATACGTTGAAGTACGTTTTGGCCAAAGCGCTCGAACCGAGGATGGTAGTAAGTGTAGTTAATTGGCTACTTTGGCTGTAAGCCGTGTCGACTGGAATCGTACCGAAGTAGTCTCCTTTACGGAAAGAAGGACGTGTTGCATCTCCATCACTGGCGTCAATCGCGGAACCATAGAGGATATCCGCCGCGTACAAAGTGACAAAATGGGTCTTGTCATGACAGACTTGGATTTGGCCCAAAAAAGACGTACCAACTTCCCAGCCAATCGTTACCATAGTACCTTCATTATTCGCACCACAAGATGTGCTCTCGCGCAAGGCTTCACGGACTTTTTTATAACAACCCATAGCTCCGAAACCTACACTACCGCTGGCTACGTTCAATGCAAAAACACCCGCTACACACGTAGCTGGGGACGTTACGGTACTTGTAGCGAGCAAGTAATCACCGGAGCCAGTACAAGCTACAGTAACTTGTTGACCGGAAGATAAGTGGAACTGGCGAGAAGTACCGCTCAAGGTAGGCAGCACAAACGAATTGTTGGCATCAACAAGCAAAGGAGCATACGTCGGCGGGTTCACGTCCAGATCAATGGCACAGGAATCTGAACAAGACGTGTTAATTTAACCTCTAAAATTATTTCTAAAGGTGGAAAACTTACTAGCACGTGACGAAGGCTTATTTTCAGCATTTTCGGATATTTTGTGTCTAGTGATAAGACTACCCGCACGCGCCGAAGAAACAGCACAAAAGATAACGACCAATGTTTCTTCTGTGAAAAGTCTCATCTTTGCACTTGCTATATCTGTTCCCAACTTTGCTCGCTTTTATACTACGACTACGGCCTCTTTAACCATATGTGCGATTTTTTGTCTGGATACAGGTGTCTTTTCGTATTATCTATTAAACGTAAACCCCATGGATGCTACTCTATCACGCGTACTTGACTAATTGCGGCGCATGTAGACGCAGCTGTTTAAATTAGGATAATCAGTATTGACTACGTGTTGCACTTGCACGACACTGCCAACTTAAGGGATCATAATAAAAAATATAAACACAGCCTTAGCGAAACAGACTGCTACGTCAACCAATATATGGCATCGAAATAGCACAGTGACAACCGATCCACACCAAGCCCCCGTTATCATTTGTTGCACACCAGGTTCACTTGTCTTCGTTTACGTAAAACATTGTGTGCCGGAAAGCTATACAACCTTTAGACACGCTACCATGTTAGGAATCATTTACAAGATCTAGTTCGTCTATAAAATCAACTCAACTAAAAGTCAAAGAAGGGACTTTTTTTAACCATTAGACACCAACCTAAATTCCTTGACAACGATAAAATTACTTAATGGAATGCGACTTGATTTGCTACGAATAAACTTTTGTATAAGCATGTATAATTAAAATTGACTTTCGAGACTAAATTATAACCCTTTCCCGCGAATTAAGAACTGCGAATTAAGAAAACCAAATAAAAAAGTATTTCACCATTACACCATTAAATCCACACTGCCCAAGTCAGGAACATTCGGAACGCTTAATCTTAGATCCTCTACCGAACAGCAATACATATAACCGGAGCCAAAATTGGTCCTAGACCATGTTGCCCACGTAATTTGGGAACATACGTCACTGCAAAGGATATCGGCAGCCGTGAGACTGGAAATATGGGGATTGTTGATACCAACGAAAGCTACGGCTTCACCGCTGGCTGGATCGTGTACTACCTTCCAGTAGTACTTGGGGGCTGGCAAATAGCCAACACTGTTGTTATTAAACAAATAAATCCTGACCGGGTTACTATTCACATCAGGAAGAGTTAAAATATCATGGATGCCAGTATAAACATTAAGACTGCGTTTGCGAACACGTCCTTGTTCTCGTGTGGCCATTTCTAGCGCTTTCCAGTTCCCGTTGTTAAAAGCCTGCCATTGAGGAGCCGCATTTATATAGTAAAACGTCGCATCTTGATGAGCCAAGAAGATAAAATCCGCATCAGGCGCCAAATGTCCACGAGCGAAATACCAGCTTTTGGCTACATTGAAGTACGTATTGGCCAAAGCGCTTGAACCGAGGATAGTAGTAAGTGTGCTTAATTGGCTACTTAAGGTGTAAGCCGTGTCGATTGGAACCGTACCGAAGTAGTTTCCTTTACGGAAAGCAGGACGTGTTGCATCCCGGTCACTGGCGTCAATCGCGGAACCATAGAGGATATCCGCCGCGTACAAAGTGACAAAATTGGTTTTGTCATGACAAACTCGGATTTGGGCCAGAAAAGACGTACCAATTTCCCAGCCAATCGTTACCATAGTACCTTCATTATTCGCGCCGCATGAAATACTCTCGCGCAAGGCTTCGCGGACTTTTTTATGGCAACCCATGGCCCCAAATCCTTTGCCATTGCTAACTTGGTTCAATGCAAAAACGCCCGCTGCACAAGTAGCTAGCGACGTTTCGGTATTCGTAGTCAGCAAATTGTTATGCGAGCCAGAACAGGCAACAGTGATTTGCTGATCAGAGGATAAGTGGAACTGGCGAGAAGTACCACTCATGCTAGGCAGAACAAACGAATTGTTGGCGTCGACCAGCAAAGGAGCATTAGTTGGCGCCTTCACGCCCAGATCAATGGCACAGGCACCTAATATTCAACACCAAAACTTTTCATTCCTAATCTCCCAATTTTATAATAAAGACGACTGTTTACCTGCACGCGATGCAGTTTTCTTTGCAGCATTTTGGTATTGTCTGCGTTGAGCAGTGAGACTTCGAGTCACACACGCTGAAGCTAATGCTAAGCCGAGAACGAACAGCGTAGCTTTTGTGAACAGCTTCATCTTTGCACTAAACGAATCTGCTCCCAGCTTTGCTCTTTTGCTTACTCGCTTTTAAACAAAGGACTAGCGTCACTTCTAAACCACATGTTTATCGGTCAAAGGCCTAAGACTCATTCATTAGCGGTTTATTTTTGCCTCAATATCATCAGAATACCTTTCACTTCCACGTTTTGACTAACTACAACAACTATCAGCTGTTTAAAATACAATAATATATCTAATAATTGTGTTTTGCCTTTGTGACACTATTTTAATTACAAAAAAATATTTATTAAAAAAAACAGCTACGCAAACCAAATTCCTACGTCAACGAATACGTCGACGGAAATAAACTCCACAATCCGTACGCCATTTCACATGTCTTGGTATGTATGTACACATAACATGGGTAATACGAATACGTTATTACTGCAAGGTCTTTAATTACATAGGTTGCAAACAGAAAACTCTAAAACTTCATCAATATGACGTTACCGTATTCGATATAATTGTGGTTTCGCTTCCGCTGGGGGATATCGGATGCCAAATATTTTGACGATATCTTCACAGGATATGCAATCAGCGTTAAAGTAACCAAATAAACAAACTATCACGGAACGCCCTATAAGCTTTAGTTTCAGAAGAAGCGAATTTGTACAATTATTTTTCTACGCAATTTCTTTCTTTTTCTTCTTGAAGTGAATATAAAAGTCCTTTTCCAAGGCAATTTGTATTTCTTTTTCTTTTTCATGAACAGAATGCAACCTGTTCGCTTCTCATCAACACAATAACCTTGAGAGTTGAGACACCGCTAGCCTTATTTTTTGTCTCTATCAAACATACAAGGTGAAAAACGATTAGCGAATTATTGAGAGTTACGGGACGACAAACTCTTTTCCCCAAGAACCAAACACAAAACTAGTCACCCAAGTGTATCGTCCCCGTTTTCTTTCTTCCCAAAACGGTGTAAAGCAAATCCTATATTGAAAAACGCGTGGATTCGTTTTTTCCTTCAGGCTCCAATTGGGCTCCACGATCTTGGGGCTCGGCTTGGCTGTGCACTTCCTCTGTTTCTCGGCATCTCCTGTCTTGTCTAGCTCGAGCAATAGAGCCGAAAGCTCACCAAAGACCAACAGGTAAAGATAAAAAAAAGAAGGAAAAATCAGGATAACAGGTATACCCACGAGCTCCATTGCTTTTAGACTAGAAGAGCCCATGGTACTGTATATATATTGCCGAAGGGGCTGCTTTTGGTCGAGAGCTTCCATGTTTCCAAAGTCTCCGGGGTGCGGCCACTGGCCCCTTGGATCCGATCTTTTAGAATATACCATTTTACCTGTGGCTCGCCTTGGCTGGTGTTGCTGTGCTGGACACTTCGTTGCAGGCTATTGTGTTCTCTCGCTGTGTGGTGGTACAGTACAGTCTGCATTTCTGTTATTTTGGAAGTTAACAACATCCAGTACTCCATGTTATTACCTGTGGCTTCCAAGGTTAAAAACTAAACTCATTCTTATTGCCGTTATACGCAAAACAGAAACATGGCTTTCCTGTGTCCAGTGAGAATACGTCGTGGTAAAAAGAAGAAAGGTAAGTAAAAAGCTCATTAACTCCCGACCTTAACGCTCTATCAGTGCCTATAGATGTATCCCTGTCTCTTCAAATCTCCCTCCCTAATCCGATCTAATTAACCTTATCCCATTTCAAACTTTTTAGTTCAAACTGCTGCAGCTTATAAAATGTGTTTTAGGACATGGATTTTGCGGATAACCTGAATTTGATTAATTAACTCAGAAGCAACACATTCATATGACACAAATAGGACTTGTTAACGTCTTGCTTGAAATTTTAGAATTACGTACAACCAAGTTGAGGCAAATGGTTGGAAAAGATAAAGCTCACCCAAAATAATTACGGGTTTATTTCATTTCCAGCCGATGACAAGGATGTAGTCCGAGGTCCTGGTATGGGCCGTATCACAGGAAGCGCTTCCATTGAAACTCTAGTACGAGTAGGCTTAGAAAAAGAAGCTGGATTATCTCCCGATTCCAAAATGGTGGTTCTCCATGATTTTACACCTTGTGTAGACGACGAGCTAGAAGTCAAACGTGGGAGTGTAAGTTAAACATATAACATTCCCATTCCACACCGAGAATGTGTAATACCATAAAAAAAAAATAAGATAATCTATACTTTTTTTTACTTTGTGTACAGGTTGTCAACGTTCTGTACCAGGAAAACGATTGGGTTTACGTCATAGCAGAGAATCAAAGAGAAGGCTTTATACCACACTCGTACTGTGCTACTTATGGGTCACATTTGGGTGACATAGCCATCAATGTTAAAAAGAAGTTACCTCGTGAGCCTAATATAATAGACAAAAGCGGAGTTGGAGGGGTTACCATTAGTGCCAATACAGGAGAAACTGACCATAATACCACCATAGGGACCATCAATAGCAACGGTAATTATCTTGTGTTCGTCTTGAAACCCATCTTGAAGTACTAGTTGAGAAATCAATAATGCCCCATTAAATTTTAAAAGAAAAAATTTCATTCTTAAATTACTATTAAAATACTGAATTGGTTTCACATTCAAATTAAATTAGTACTAAATTAAAAATAAATTCGACTTAAATTCAAATAGACTCAGAATAAAGCCGATTATGTCTAGAAAAAAACAGGAAATAATCTTTGGCTGTTTGATTTAGGAGCGGAATCTGACAATGACAGTTACGGTGGTACCAAGAGTCTCTTGCCTGCAACTCCCAATTCTCAAATTCAAATCCTTCCAACTCAGTCCACGTTCAGCAACCACACTTCACCCCGCCATCTACAGTCCCAGCAAAGTTCAACACAAAGCCTCAACTCGCAATCTTCCCAACCTGACGTCCATCCCTTTTTCAAAGATCCGTCTGGCAGATTCATCGTTTTATACACTTTCATAGCTCGGGACGAGAACGACGTCAGTGTTGAACGAGGTGAATTCGTTACTGTCCTCAATCGAGAAGATCCTGATTGGTATTGGGTCGTACGGAGTGACGGACAAGAAGGATTCGTGCCTTCTGCTTTTGTGTATCCAGCCGATGCTATTCAAGGTTGATTTCAGGCATCAAAATAGCTAATATTTTAAAATAATCCGTCCTTTTCTTTTCATTATGTCTAGGTCACGTCAGTGCAAATGCAACCGCCAACCAATCCCAGTACTCCAACCTAAATACTAGTACGCATTCTACAAACCCCACGGCTAATGAAGACGGTCGCTGCCAAGGCACCGAGCTTGTCATGTTATACGACTATAAAGTAATGATAATTAAGATACATGACGTCAAATGTACTATTCAGTTTCTTTTTTTCCTTGTAGGCACAAGCGCCTGATGATTTATCAGTTAGGCGAGGCGATTGGGTGTACGCTGATTTAAGCCACCAAACTGTCGACGGATGGTTATGGGCGTACGCTCCCAAATCTCGAAAATATGGCTTTATTCCCAAAGCTTATGCCCGCCCGCCTGCCATGACCAGTTTATAACGTTCATTCTTGCTTTTAAGAAAAAGCCTTACTGTAAAGGATATTATCATCACCATCATAGCTAACATGTTAGCGTGCAAAAAAAATCATATCTTGGGAAGCTGTACTTTGTACTTTGGATTCTTGCCCTCTGAGCCAAAACGTAAGGTCGATTCTGTACATAAGTGCTATAACAGGCTGTGAAAACCCCTTTCTCAAAACTTGTACTGTAAATATTACGAATTATACAAATAGTAAACCTTAAAAAAGTTAAGAAAAATACGGGTCGCCTTTGGCTTGCAGTTTTGGATCTCCAGTTGCTAAAAAAGCAGCTTTATACGGGTACAAGTGAAAACATTCCAGCCTAGCAAAACATCCCAGCCCATTTATACACAGCAGTCGATTTGCGCGAGACGTTTTGCGATAAGAGACGTGAAAGAGTGCAAGAATCCAAACAGAACTGGTTTTCTACAAGCCAACTCTTTGTAGAATTAGGTCAGGCAAGACAACGTTCCCATCGTCAAGATATATATGGATAGTTTTTGGGGTTCTTTTTAGTGAGTCGTCAGCTTTTGGCATGATAAGCCAGCGTCAAAAGCGTCATAAAACCATGTTTCATTTTGGTGCTTCGAAGTCAACGGGTGTGATCCATAGTTCGCAAAAAGAAGTGGCAAACTCCTCTAAAACTGAATCATCCGGAGTCCTTGATCAAAGTATTGCCTGCTTGTGTCGCAATACTTCCGGTACCGTTGATCCCCCTCCTGGCTTCATACACACTTGCGAAAGCACATTTGTATGGGAAGTAAGCCTGTTCAGTTTTTTGCTCGCACGCAGCAAGGAAACGTACAAGTCTGCCCAATTCCACTTGCTCAATGGTGACGTGGCGACACTATCGTTACTACGGCAAACACCTATCAGCGCAATAAAAACAACTCCTAACCCTTTCGAAGCTCCTAAGAAGGATAACAACGACAACAACAACGTTAAAGAGGAGTCAAAGGATCTTTACTCGCTTTGCTTCACTACTGAGGAGCTATGGCAACCACCAGCAGGATTAGTGTTGTTCGGTAATGCAGAACCAGACAAACCTCCGCGTGGGACTACTCGGCGCAACAATGCCATTTTGCAACGCATCGAATGCCGAATCGCGCCAACAGGACAGGAAATGATAGCTACTCACGAGCAGTTTGATACTGAGAAGAAAGATTGCCAGGAATCACAAGAGAAAGGCGCTACACTTACAGTTACCAACAATATCATCCATGTCCGTTGGAATGACGTATCCTTGCCGCAACTGCCCAATATGGATAAGTTAGCTACGCAGTTAGGAGATTCCACGCTAGGTGGTCAGCCTAATACACCGCGCAAATTTAAATTCGTCCTGCGCCTGATCTACGACACAAAGTCGATCCCGAGCACTACAACTTCAAACGTGATGGGAAAAGAGCTGGCAATCGCTCTGCAATCATCATTGGCAAGCGGTACACTAACCGATGTCAAATTCCAGTTTCCTAACGAAGAAGATAAGGAGCTAACAGCCCACAAAGTAATGCTAGCTGCTCGGTCACGCAAATTTAAGAACATATTTGACCAGCAAATTGCAGAAAACAAGGGACAAGACACTAGCTTCAAACCTATTAATATTGTTAACTTCTCTTATGCCGAGTTCAAGATATTCGTTGCTTATTTGTACGCCTTACCTATGCCAACCGACATCAACTTGACGACGCAATTAAGTCTATTAAGAGCAGCTCATGAATACGGTGTGGACGAATTAACCAATGATCTAACCCAACGCCTAATTTGTGCCACAACTCCCTTGAATGTTATCCAAGTCCTCATTGACGCTGACGCCTTGAAGACCCAGAAGCTTTACAAGTCATCCTTATTCTTCGCGGCCAAAAATTTGAAGTACTTGCAAGATGACGACCTAGCTGACCTCTTCGACAAAAATCCGCTAATCTTCAAAAAGCTTTTGCTGCGAGTAAAATATCTAACAAAGTGATTCTTTTCCCTCTTCTTTGTCAGTATTTAGGGTCCAAACTTCCAACTATTGTGGTATACATGCTCAAGTCCGTTCAGGTTATCTTCACTTTACATGCAATGTTCGTGGAATACAGCACGTAAACAAAAACAGATTTTCCTATATAGGATAAAGGGAACCCTATTAACCATCAATAATAACCTTTAATTTTCAGCTACAAATGACTTTTTCGTCTCCTCTTCATGAGAGCTAATTATAATTAAAGTAATAACTTTTATCCAAAAGTAAATAAAATGATTACAAGATTTTCAGCTTTCCATTTTCAATGTCCAGTTTTCAAGATTCGTTCATTAGGAAAGATGCATCACATAAGCAAACGCTCTTATTACCTTATAAAGAAAATACCTCTTTTGCACCTTTACAAGCATACGGAAACTTTTACGGCACGTAGACATAGGGCCGACTCCACAATAGGAATACGGAGCCCCCGACAAAAGGACTACGCGCCCCGACTTAACTACAAGCCCCGACAATAGGCCTACGCGCCCCGACAGAAGGACTTCGTTTCTATAATCTTTCAAGGGACCAATCACATTTCGATTTCAAAATGTATCTTCTCATTGGTTAAGCGCCCACGAGATTAAAAGACGATGACTTAAGGACTACAAACCCCTATCCTAACCTATAACCAAACCTAACCTAACCTAACCTAGTTCTAACCTAACCTAGTACTAACCTAACGAATGAGAAGTGACTTTTTTGGACTCGAAATGCTATTGGTCCCTTGAAAGATTATAGAAGCGAAGTCCTATTGTCGAGGCGCGTAGGCCTACTGTCGGGGCTTGTAGTCCCTAAGTCGGGGCTTGTAGTCCTTTTGTCGAGTCGGCCCTATGTCGCCTTGCCACTTTGACACAGTTACAAAACTCAAAATACCCGCGGTCAAAGAAATCCAACGCATTCTTTAGTGTTATTCTTGCACACAGTAGATGGCGTTCGGAGCTCCTGGAGTAATGAAATACTTTACAAGAACGCTAAATGCTATGTGAATGCTAAGGAACTCGGATCGTCTACGAAACCTGACTTTGCGTAAATTATAATTTCTGCCATGTTAGCACACCTTTTTATGTCAGGTCTACAGGAATTTGCTTACACGCAAGAAGAGAGGAGGGAGAGATCAAAAAGAAGTATAAAATCAAAGCCCAGCACATTTTGCACGATTTGCACTTTCTACTATTGTTCTCTCCATTCATCTCTCGGAAAAGTTGTGTGCGTCATTATCTATACAAGAGCCCAAGTATGATTGGTCAGCAGCATGTGGTCTCTATTCTTGTCCATATTCTTCTCTATTCTGGCCCAGCAAATTAGACTATTCTTCAATAGCCACTTAATTAAGAACTATCAGAGTCGAACACGCCTGTTACTTTTCTGCCCGCGCTATTGTCACGCTTGCCTCAGCACGGGGTATAAAAACATAACGTCGACGCCCTTATTTCCTGACCAATTTTGGGTGTAATATACGCCGACTTATTGCTCCGTCATTCCGCACGGTCGCATTGCGGTGGAAATTTACGGAACGATTACTGTAACGTTACGCTGCTCTGTTCACTGCCTCCCCCCTCTTCGCTATAGGAAAAACAGGTTAATCGAATCATAACTTGAACACGTACACCAAAGGCGTCTTTCTTTCACGCTAACGCATCATTTAACTTCGCTCTTCCTTGGGTCAACAGACGTAAGCCTAAGCCAGTGGAGTAAATGTATATTTTTTTTTTAAATAATAAAAACTTAACTCTTCCTTCAACCGAAACTTTCGCGAGACAGGCTTTCGGGTTTAAACAGGTTATCTGCACCAACTAATACAATCCGCTATCAAGGCAGCTGCAAATGCAACTTTGAACAATTATCGCTAGTGCAAAATCGTGTTCTATACGTTCGACTGACCATGGGAGGTAATATAAACCCATACGGCGAGAAAACCTCTAAGGAAATTTTTGCATATTTGCTCAAGCAAGCAAGCATAAATATACACTTAACACCCAGTTGGTGATAACCTTAATGGCTCTACTCTCACTTTAACGATTGGTATGAACTTGGAGGAAAAGTTCGCAACATTTCACGCTGATGGGCATGCAGGACGAAAGAGATCCTATGTAACGATTCGGTAACGGGGCAGAAACCTAGCGGACTTCCATGCAGCTTCACTATGGGCAATTCTTATCTTCCCGTTTCCGTATAGTGTCTTTGCACTTTTCTTACCCCAAATCCCATCCCTGCGAGCACGATCATCATCTATCACGGAAAGATTCAAGGTACACGTTACGCTGTTCGAAAACCCAGACTTGTCGCGTCAGCACCGAACCATTGACATTGACATCGAACATGCAACACGAAACCTGGCCAAGTAAGGGAAAGAAACGTGTGGGATTTCTGCAGACTGCAGTTCTCGCCCAAATTATGCCCATATGATAACGAGATCCTTACATCACACTCAAAAAGCCTATATATCACCTGTACTTTATATCCTTTCCATCAAAACACGCACGGAGACAGCTAATAAACAGCCCATATACGTATTCGTTTCTTCACTTTACCTATCTCGTATACCGATTTGAATCAAAAAAGACGCAGGTCACACATGCCACCAGTTTCTCACACCTCGCGACTGGCGGATTGTCTTAGCCTTTCTAATTTGTTTACCGCAACAGCGCCTCGCCTTTTCTCCCTGACCACTGCGACATTTCACACCCCAAGAGCAAAGCAGCTGGCCACTGTATGGCACATACATATCCCTTACAGGCTTATCAAAAGGAGAAGAAGAGGACATCTTCCACACGGTCAAAGCATCTCTGACTTTTGTGTTATAGACCACCGGAATCGTTATTGGGCTCGGGGTTGTCTATGGGCAGTGTGTATATATCTATGGTTTCGGGCTCAGAATGGCAAATGTCATGTCTCATGTCCAAGTATACCCAAGCGCATTGTCAATGTCAAACGCTTGCAAAGCGTCTATTTTGAAAGTGGTCTTTGTCATCTCTCCGCTTCAAAGCTCTTCAAAACTATAGGTATGGACAGTTGTGAGGAACTCGGTTCGTCTTCTTATTGTTGTATGTGGGCTAAGCGAATTTTATAAGCTTTCTCCCCCAAACACCCTAGCATTCACTATCTACTCTTGACGCTATAAAACGAATAAAACCGAATATCCAGCCGATCCAGCGCGGGTGCTTTCGCGACTTTTCCAATCGATCAAACGATAAGTCACTGGCTTGTTTGTCTGCACGTGATATATAATGAAACCAAGGACAACTGCGCCCGAGAATCGGTTTCCGCGCATATCTAAAGTCCCCGAAAAGAAGTCTCACAAGGTGTGCAAAAACCCCGGCTTTTGTTGCATGTTCGGGGCCGCCTTTTGTGCGGCTTTTTACTACAATCAAACCCTTTTCACGTGTAGTAAGGTCATATGGTCTTGTCAAACTTGCTGAACTGTCTGGGTTCAATTGTCGCTCCACTATCAACTGAACATTGAACCTGCGGTTTCAAAGGTGTGACCCCGGGAATGGAATTGAAGTATTGAGGCGTGAAATAGGTACCTTCAGTCCCGGAGATAATACTTTTATGGAACTTTGTATTTGCGGAAAAAGACAAACGGTTTCTTCCCCAAAAGCGTTTTTCATATTTCGATTGTAGCGAAAAATAACCCATGCAAATGGCTTCACAAGCTGGTAACATACGGCCAAACCACCATATGGGTTTCTTCATTTCGAATTTGAAATAGAACAACCCCCCTAAATCCTTTCCTGGGTGTTTCTTCGCAAAGAAGCCCACTCGCACAATGTACGACAGAGTTTGCACTTTGTTCTGGACGAAAAGGGGGGATTCGAATACATGCATACATACACCGGCAAACCGAAGAACTGAAAGAGGATCAACACTCCTAATCAAAGACCTTTACTGTACAGCTTCTTCCCCCTCTAACCCAATGACAGGGGTATCGTATTAAGTTCCACCGGAGTTGGGAGTTTTCTAAGATGAACTTCCCTCTCATTTTCAAAGAGCTCTCTTCATCTACCATTCCGACAAACAAGACAAGAGCTAAGGAACAGAAGGGCGGGAAAAGCATATGGGGACAAACTCTATACGTATTGATATACTGTACTGTACTACCGTTTTCTTGGACCCAAATAAGCAGAAAAGCAAAGCCTTCGCCAGGATTAAAGTCTTTTATTCCAATATCTTCCATAGCCAAAAGGGCGGCACAGGAAGGGAGGGGGATTAGATATACGCTACTTTTTCTTTAACTTTGCACATGGTTGAGCGATTACTCAACAACACGAGTTTGATTTTAGCTTAAAATCCGGCGATGCGAGCGCCATTTACAAAAGTTTTCCAAAAGCCTTCAAAATTCTTCAACCTTCAAACTTTTTGTCTTCTTCTTGAAAGCTTGTAGGTATACTACATGTACTATGGTGTCCAAAAAAATCTACCCAATGGATACCCTAGAGATCGCTTATTCAATTATTTTTTCTTTGATTTGGATGCGAAAGAAGGGAATGAAAGAGAAGTTTAAACACGCTGGCCAGCAATAAGGCAAGAAAAAATAATTGGATAAGCGATCTCTAGGGCATCCATTGGGTAGATTTTTTGGACATCATAGTACATGTTCCAAGACGCGGTCTATGAAACTCTTGTTCTAAGACAAAAAGGTCTCAGTAAAACCAAAGAAATCCAAAGGGTTCTCTCATACTGGGCCAGCAAAAACACCAAAAACTTTTCTTATAAACGGCCGTAATTTCCTCTTTATCCCTCGCTCAACCCCCTAAAACGGTCCTCCGCTTTTGGGTTGTCTTTTATTCCTTTTATTTACCCTCTGAAAACAAAGGTTGTGGCTACGTTTATAGTCGTAATTACGGAAATGAGGCTATTTGACGCTGCTCGGACCATCAAATCGTATGCTAATCACAGGAAAAAGGTTCTGTGTGTGTCTATGTGTGGAGGATCCTCTTTTTCAAGCTTCTTTGGCTGTTGAAGGTTGTAAAAATGGCAGATAAAGACAGAAAAAGAAACCTCAATAAGTAAAACCCCCTCGCTCCGGAGTCCCCCATTTGAAATGCAAATATATTAAGACTAAGGCTTGTTTCTGAATAAGTAGACACGGGAAAGACAACTTGCTGCGTGCAAACAGGTATATATATATACATAAAAAGCAAAAGCAAAAGCAAAGAAAAAATTGGTGGTGCACAGGTATTTTGTTCTACGAGAAAGGCTGAACAAGAAGCTTCAAGGGCCGGTCAGCTCTTCCTCCGTAAAGAACTTTTTAAAAACACATTTTCGAGGAGGGGATAATAGATTGACTTCGAAACGCAGTTGAACATAAGGAACCAGACGCATTTCGGGAGAGAAAACCATATGCAGTGGGGAGGAGGTTCCACTTCCAAAGAGGTTTCTGAGGCTCTTATTCGAAAGGGGTGGAACGGCTGGAATGACGATGAATGACCCTCCAGTACTCTAATGGACAGCTGGGGGAACCCTTTAAAACGATCTTATTCTAATGACCCAAGATTATTTTTTTCTTTGGGTTTTTGCTTGAGCATCTCCTCAATCTAAAAAGAAAAAAAAAGTTTTATTTGCTTTGCTAACTGGCGCTTCTTCATCTTCTATTATACAATACATAGCATGAGGTCTTGTTTGCTTTGTGCCCCTAAATCGAGTTTACACTACTTTAACAGCCGGGCAAATACGGCTGTTTCTCAGCACGATTGCGGATTCATGGATCTCATTAGAATTAAATTTGAATCTACAAAACTACTTGAAACCCAAAGCTCTGGAAACCTGAGCTTGCATTGCATGAAATTCCGTTTTTTCCTTTTTTTTATTGCACTTTATACGCAGTATATTGCTCAGGCGAAGTGTTTTCATCCTCCAAACTCTCAATGCCACATGCATACATTCAAGGAAAAAAACGAAACGAATGAGGAATAAGAGAAAGAATAAGGAGCCTGCCAAGACAAAAGAAATGACCACTGGCTGCTTAAGGGGATGCCAACGTTAAGATTGCCTGCTTGGCTAGTAATTATGCACGCGTGAATCTTATGAGCTTGTGCAGTGACGACAGACAAGTCAGAACGAAGCTCGCCATGGGCTTGTACCCAAAAGTTGTATACATCTCGCCTCCAGAATTTTTATTATTTTATTTTTTGAGCATGTGGTGAAGGCCATCAACTGCACGTTAAGACTCGCAACTTATAAACCATCGAAAAAAAAGTTGCAGAGCTATAAGGCTTTCAATCTTGGCAAAAGATTAACCTTATAGATAAGCCCCCTAAAAATCTCGTATCGTTTTCTTTTTTTTTGTGGCTTGCCTATATGACGGCAGTTACAAGACAAAAAGAAGCACAGAGAGACTCCATAGTGAGAGCTTCCCTTCCAAAGAGGAGGAGAAGGAGGTGGAACGTGTATGCACAGAACTATGAAAAAACAAAAACAAAAATTTCTTTTTTCTAGTTGTTCTTTTTATAGTTTTGGCGTTCCGTGACTGAGGCTCGTTGGATGAGCACATCCGTCAATGCTTACGTCTTACAGCCTTATCAATCGAGCCGTATGCAAATATACAGTGTGCATACGTCGAAAAGCTTTTTGTCATGACTCTTACACTTTTTAGATTCCCAGCTGGGTAAAAAATTTGTTTTATTTTCGCCCCAAATATATAGACCTTTTAGTACTAACCTACTTTGCAAAAATAGCTATACTGCGCAAATGTACAGTAAATAAACGTATGTTATAAACACATGTTATGTATTTTTGGAATTCGTAACGCATTTACCCATATTTGATGTCAATTTAAAAATTTCAAGAACGAATTAATTACCCACAAATTCTGTTTTAACAGCGTAATATTATCCCAATTTATTCAATATTGTATACATATGTATGTTATATTATACATATCTACGTCATATTATACATTTTATGTATGTATATTTGTATATTGTAACATTTTGCATGTCCTATATTATGTTGTATATTTTGTATATTTTTCATATTCAATTTTGCATTTATTGTATCGCAATTTTTTAATTTCTTTACTGGCATAAACTTTTTGCATAGTATAAGTTTCAATGCGATGGAAACGTTTTTTTCGTTATTGCTATAATAATCATGATGATGATGATGATTATTATTATTATTTTAACAACAAAGGCAAACAGGACATTTTACGCAGGCGACAACTGAATTTCCGTCTCCGAAAGCTATTACAAATAAAATAAGACAGCTAAGCTGAAAAACTCACCTATAGCTGTTGAAGAAGACGAATCATTCCGTAGAGTTTATAAAGCCCATAACTGCCTCTCCACATCATCAGAAAAAGGTTTCCCGTGATGAGGATTTCAACACACTGCATGGTTATAAGCCGCACCTGGAAGCATAAAAAAAGACACTCGGTAAAATTTGAAGTACTTGCGTTGAAATACTCCTAGTTTCTCTCTCTCTCACTTCACGATAGTAAAAACTAAAACGGGAAGGGGAATATAGAACGACAAATAGTTTTGACACTTACCCGAAATTAGCACAGTGTGGCAAACGGTTTAGGGGAGCTGAGAAAATGATTGCCAATAACGATAAGCGCGTGCCAACCCCAAAACTGAACATTTTCCAGGGTTTCCAGCTATGGAGCTTATACAGAATATAGAGGAGAGGGTTCGGTTTTCGAGCTTTTGAATTTTGATAGGAACTCTGGCGCAGGAGAGGAGCTCGTTACGTTGATTGACGTGTGTCAGGTTCGTCGTCATATTCCTCCACATTTCCTCATGCTCCTTAACGAACTTTGAAATCTCTTGGATGTGTCTCGCACAGCGAAGTTGTATAACTTGTACAAAAGACGTGCTGGTGGGCTGCCAAGGGGGTCAGAAAGCCGAAATGGTTTAACACCGCCTAAGAGTTCGGGAAACTGATCGCGGAAGAAGGAAAATCATGGAGTTTCTCACTTTTCTACCCTTCTTATGCCTCTTCTTGTAACGTTGTAAGTGATATCTTGCATGACATGTTCCGATAAGCTTTTCGACTTTGCTTATTCGCCAAAAGTAACATACCGTTATACATTTTTGACCTTTTTTCTAAGAGCAAAATCCGCTAATAAGGACATATCAAAGAATTTTGGACTCAATTGGGACCAACAAAAACGTACAAAAATGAAAGAAACCATGTGGCTTTTCCTGTCAGTGGAATACAAATTAAACCTATTTTAAAAACCCACCCCTCGTTTGGGAAAAAGTACTCTATAAGTTTGAAGAAGCTCTCAACACCCACCGTATTACATTTGGGGGTTAAGAACTGAGTTAAAGAGTGGCCTATCCATCAGAGTTATGGTCATGGTATGCTTCTGGGGGGAGAAGAAAGACAGGTGTACAAGTTTTCTACGGCTTCGGTCTCGAAAAATAAGTTTTTCAAGCGTGGAAGAAGCCAGCACTTTAGCACACAGCAGGACTGCACTCTTTTGCCCCGTTTTCTGCTCTTTCTCAACCCCCACAAGAAGGGGTTCTTGCTTAGGCTAATAACGCCAAGGATGGAATGCCCTGGAGACTCCCAACCTCGCCAAAAACCTCTTCGTTCTAGTTAATTTCATTATGCAGGCCCAAGCTTTTAATAAGGTGTTGGCATCAAACCTTTTTTCTAAAATAAAATAAAATATAAAGGTATCTACACCTTTCCGGTGTTCAAGATTACAAAAGAGACCGAAGAAGCCCTCACTGAAAGCTGTAATAAAAATAAATAAAACAGATTCATCATTCCTTTAAGAGCCTATTTTATCCTAATGCTGGTATACGTAACTAATTTATTTACGTCCATTTTAGGCAAACGGCGTAGAAAATATCTCAATAAAGGTTCTTTATCATCCTAGTTTGGAATAAAATGAATTTGTCGATGGAACAATCGGGTCCGAAGATGTCCTATTAATTTACTAACCCAATCAAGCACGTACAAGTCTTCCATTGTAAGTCAAGTTGGTCACGCCAAACTTGTGATGGGCACGAGGCATGAAGAACCCGACCTCTTTGTGCAGTCGTTACGTGTCAACCCCTTGTGGTAATACGGCTCTAAACGCATATCTTGTTATACGTGTAACACCGCAAACATACCAATTTATGCCTTATGGAGGTAACAAGACAACATTATACCATGTTTTTCCTCTAAGAATTTCCATCCCAACGGCTCTTTTTGGGCTGAATTGCTGTGTAAACATAAAAGACACTGATCTGCTATGCGGCCAAAACCTGCTGTGATCCATCACAGACACGGCCAAAGCGTTAAGGTAAAAACCTTTTATAAATTCCGACTGGTTCTATTCTTGACAGGGACTTTTATGTAATATAACATCACCTTTTCAGTCTGCGCAAACTTTTCAACGTTTTTCAAGTGGGTCCTCCATACGTGTTTTATTCACACCAAAATAAAATCAATCTTTTTGGCGGTTATATATTAGCAAATTTCCCAACTCCCCAAAGTTTGGCTTATAGAACGAGCTGTGATGTGACGTGCCGTCTGCGTAAAGCTGCAGCCATGATCATAATACAAACCGAAACTCGTGTATGGAAGAAGTTTCTATCGAAATAGAAATCTTTTCAAGGAGGGGGGCGGGGTGGGGGATGTGTACAGTATGTGTCTAACGCTTTTTCTTCTGTTGATGCTCAATAACAAACCCAACATAGCAAACACTTTTAAGCCTGGGCAACGTGATTAAGGGCGGCCTTAATACCGTATATACCGTATTCCTAAGCCTCCTGCTGGTATTCTTCACTAGTATTCGACCAAGAATCTCCCACAAGCTTCTAAGGTATTAACAGAACTTTCCAGTTCTCCGTTAGGGACTTATTCGAGATTCTATCGAATAGTTTTTAATTCCAATTACCTCGTGTACTGCCTAGCTAGCTTCCCGCTTGAAAATCCGTTAAAATTCTCTACTTTTGAAATTTGGTCCAGCGACTATTGAGGATGACACACACAGGCATTAGTTCCGCCTTTAAGGAACCACGAACCTCAAAAGTACCAGCACGATGACGAGGTTCACACTCGAGTAGCTAAAGCTTTTAGTGTTGTAACATTGTGGTTCTTTAACGACTTGGCCCCAACAATATCATTAACAGAGGCAGTTACATACTCTAAACCCAAACTGCTTACTCGGAAGCGTAAACCCAATGCCTTTTCGGACAGTTAAAACCCCTTTTCCGTATCGAAAACCTGATTTTCCCTTACTTAAAAGCCATTCCATATCCCTTGTTGAAACCCATTGCTTCATCCTAGAAGCCACCACCCAAGTCGGCTTTTGGATGAAGAAAACGAAACCCTGAATGTCCGGCTGAAAAGCAATGTGTTGAAAACGTTGAAATTGAAAACTTTAGCTCGGTTACAACAATCCGTTTTGTTAGATCGGCATTTAAAAAAAAATCAAAAAACCAACTTTCTTCTTGTAGAACGAAGTCTTTGGATCCCAGAGTTTCCGCACTCGAGGGAAGGCCATCGAAAGTCCCGAAACAGGAGATACACAAGAACACAATCAAACGCGTTTTTATCACACCTGTAGCAGAAGCATTGTTTAAGCAAGAATAGCGTATAAAGACCTATTTTGGTATATCATGATTGAAACGAGATTGATATTTTGGGGCGGATGGAGCGCAAACAGGCTCGATAGTCATTCACGACCATCGGATGGATCCAGAAGGCCAATTTTCGGCCGTTTAGTCAAACTTTGAAAGGGCTTTCCTATGACACGCAAGTTATAATGCGTCGATTTCAACACCAAAAGCCGAAGAGTTCAACACTCGGAATTTTTCAATTGTCTGAACCTGATAGGGGGTCTTGTTGTGTCTCTCTAGTGGTCCAAAGAATTCGGGCTGGTTTTAAAAGGCGAATAAAGCCGAGTCGAATCGACGAATACTTGCAATCATTCAACACATGCGGTAGACACATACGTAATTCATTGCCTGTTGAATTATTTTCATAAGAGATTTCATGGAAACCTTGCAGCCACAGTCAACACGCAGACAAGTACTACAAGAAGGGCAAAAGAAAAGAGGAAAGAAAGAAAGACAATACTTCTGGAGAGGCTGCAACTTCTTGTGCCGGGTTACGCTGGTCACGACTTAAAGTGAGTAATAGCTAAATAACAAGGTGGAAAAGCCTCTCCGCAGCCATATAACCAAGAAAACGTTGCTGTTGTATGCATAAGCTTTTCCTCGGTTGTGTTTTCTCTATTACTGGACTGCACGCACACACGGCAGGAGCAGCAAAACGCATTCGTAGGCACGTTTTGGTCAATATTCGATGACTGAAGAGTCCTGTTTGTTATGAAAAGCATTGTTGGCCCGTCACTCACCTCCTTCTCCTTTGCAACTCCAGACTTGGGTCAAAACGAGTCCAGGAAAACTCCCATGTGCCAAATAAGAGAGAGAGAAAGAGCGAGAAGCGACAGGTAGAAAACCGCACGTTTGCGGGAAGAGATTAAAAAAGGAAAATTCTTCGAAAGTTGCTTTTTAAGAGTAGGACATCCTCTACGCAGGCATGCATCCTATATATATTGGAGCTTTTCTAAACCAAAGGAAGTTCCGAGTTGATGACAGAACAACAGATGTTTGCCTCTCATTCATTAGTGGTCAGTTGTGCGAATAATCCAGTTTTGGGAAGACGAATCCATGCACACAATACAATATACATGCATGCAGGTTGCCATGGGAAAGAGGCGTTTGCTTGGGAAAAGTGAATTGTTGTCACAAAAGAGCTTTTGGGCGTCTACCCGAATCGTTGCATGACAAACTATTGGAAATTGACCTGCCGGTTTTTGGTTTCTGGGAGCCCTGGAACAGAAAGTTTCTCCCCCACATTTTCGCTACCCCTTTTAAACTAGGGTAGAGATTTAGAGGTATCAAGTATGAATGGGACAAATTCACATTGAGTGATCTTATTACGGTACTTTGGGCGGGTTCCTACGCAGGGTCCGGAAGCTGTCTACAATTCTCCCACCTGTAATCCAGCACCCCCCCAAAAAATAAATAAAAAAAGAAATGAAAGAAAGAAAATAAGAGAAACATTCAAATCCTTTAATGGATAGTGTAGATATTCTGGGAAGTTCTAATTTAGTCATAAAAGCCACCCTAACCCTCGGAACCACGTTCTAAATTAGAATGATGATCACGAGGACGTATGGTTGCGAACCGTAAAACGAGGAAACGCGGGAGCCAAATAGGGACAAACAGGGAAATGGTGGAGGAAATGCATTTAGACGGAAGTTGAACCAAGCTATATAGTTCCGGACGGAAACTCCGACTCTCAGGCTTGTTGACTTTGGCGTTACGGCGTTAAAATGGAGAAGTGAGTCAATCCGTAACAAGCCGTGCCGTTCCCGCCCCCCCCCATACACACAGTTAATATTGATCTGCTTTCGGCCACGAAAGTTTTGTTAGTTTCTTTACGTAGATGGAGAGTTCCGGAAGGCTTATTTATGCTTCGTCCTTTCTTCCAAGGCACGTCAAAAAGACCACTTTTGCGTCTTTTGTTCGGGATCTATTGATTTCTGCACTGGACTGCATCACGGTTGAGTCAAACCCGTACCTGCGTGTGGGCAATTGCTGTACCTGGCACGAAAACTCTGCATTATAGATATAGAGCAAATTGGAATCGACTGTCTTACCCCGCGATCTCTCTCAGATCGACGTCAAAAACCATTCTGGAGTCCTTTATTGCGTGATTCTGCAGTTCGTTGAAAGGTGGATGTCCATAACTAGCAACGGAATGGCAAGGGAGTAAGCTAGAAAAAGGGATGGGGTTCTATCTTAATAGAAAAAACGCTCATGTTTCACTAATGGTTGGCTTGCAGCATTTTAAACAACGCACGTGTTTCGGGTAAACGGGGGTTATAGAAACCAAAGGAGGACAAAAAACAGCGTTAAATATGTTGTGCCAGTCATTATGAAGTTAACCAAGTGGACAATGTCCAACTTCCGGGACAAAAGATTGAATTACCTCAAAGAAAGACAGAGCACAAGACGGAAGAAAGGGTTCAAGTTAAGTTAGAACCCTAATAAGCAGACTTTTTACCCGAAGCCTTACACTTTTCCTCCCCAAACCCGCCCTCGTCATCTCACCCAACCGACACACAAAAGACAACCGAAAGCCCTTCTCTCTTGGCTAACTAGAAACCACTTTGTTTGCAAAAACAAAGCCATGCGTGGGAACGCGGAAAAGCGGAAAATACAAGTCTTTTGTGTAATATGCAAGGGAAGCAAAAGGAAGAGTCGAGAAATAAAAATTCCCAACGTTTTCTGCAAGGTCAGGCGAAAGCTCGTACCGCTGGTACAACCTGGTTTACTTGTAGCACAAATGACGCAATAATGAATTGTACAGACAACGACGCAAGAATGAAAATTGAAATGTAAAAAACCGAGGCGAATTACCGGGAGTCGTCCAGTTACTCCGGCTTGATATTCCTTCGCTCGGCAGCTCCTTTTGAGCAGAATAGGAACTCCTCCAATACTCGAGACACAGTCAGCGTATACTTCTAGGTGAAACGTTCAAAAAGGGTATGACAAATCCCTGAAAGGCCTCCCAAAGTGATGATTAGTAATACCCACATGGCTTCAAATTCTTTGATAAAGCACATGCTGAATATGTGAAATTTCTACAACTGTATGCGAAGAAATTAAATAGGATTAAGTTTAAAGCCGAGTTCGTTTTGTACTGTACGTTCGATTTAAACTTAGACTAGCAAAAACTTCTATGACTTACAAGCGTTTGTTTCAGTCCAAACTTTGAAAGTTTAAGGAAGTCGACTAGAAAGTCTCGAGTCCAAAACGAACGGTTATAAGCATAAGGCCACAATTGCTCCACCCTGGGGCGGTGCTTGTTGAAAGTAAACAACATACGAATTGTTCTACTTTCGAGAATGGATTTCCATGGCAAAATTATTGTTTTGTTCTGTGGAGCAATTAATTTCTTCCATTCTTGAATCAGTTTTTAATTTTATCCGGATACTTCAAGATGTCGCTGAGGAAGATGTTGACGGGATAATTGTCTCCCACTGGTTGTTCACAACTTACGCTCGTATTTCTTGTCCCAAAATTCAATACTTCGATGAAAAATTGTTCCTTGCCAATTAAAAAATCAATTAAAATATATTAAAAGCAGCGTATTCTTGCAAAGCACGCAGTCTCTCGGCATGCGTGTAATAAACCAAGGAAATAAATAAACAAGGGGGCGGGGTTAAGTTTAAGTCTGAGCACCTTGAGACCAAAACTAATTCGACTTTCAAAGTCTACGTCTACTATAGCTAAATAAAACGCTTAAATGCCTGAAGTTTACCTATCTCGAACGCTTATAAGCGCATGTCTTCGTGTAGACTTTTAAGTCGACTTGCTCTTTCGTCAAAACGGTTGAAACGTTCAAAAAGTGGATTACAAATCCCTGAAAGGCCTCCCAAAATGTTGATTAGTAATACCCGCATGGGTTCAAATTCCTTGATAAAGCATGTGCTGAACTTGTGAAATTTCTACAATTTTCTATGAAGAAATTCAATGCGGTTAAGTCTTCGTAAACGCTGACGTTGAACGCACGATTCGACCAAAGGATCAAAAAGCTTGACCTTGATTTTTATTTTTAGAAAAAAAAAGAGACGCAAGGGAACACACGTGTTGCTCTTGAATGCATTCTATAGAGCCTTTCCCATTTAGGACCAATTGTTTTAAGCACTCTCCCTTCTCATAAACGCATCCCCTCGACCACGGCAATGAAACTATCTTCCCCATAACCCTTCTAACAGAGCATTTGATAAAGCGTGACTGTAAATCTCTCTATAGTGTACGTGATGCGGCGGCAAAGGGTGGTCTTCTTTTTCATTTCTCCCTTTCTACAACTTATGAAGCACCTGTCCAATTAAGTCAGTTAATCGCCCGAGCCTTTCATCTAGAAGAAGAAGCCAATTTCTCTTCTCGGAAGAAGAATCCTTTGGGGTTTATTGTTACCGAGAGTCTTCCCCTCTTTTTCTTTTCCAATACACAACTTTATATGCTTGGGACCGGTCCAAAGGACCCCGCAGAAGATCGCTACACATATCTCCCAGCAGCAATGAGTTCCTTTGATTCTTTGTGACTCAAAAGGTGTTAAGCCTTCCCTTTTCTTCTTCTGAGGTAGGCGGCCCTTTTAGTCGATTGCGCTTAATTAAGCGGGAGGTGAGGCCTGGTGGACGATAAATCAAGAAATCCAGTCAAAGTTAGAAAGAAAAACCCTTAACCACAATTCCATGTCTCCCGGCAGGGTACGGACGGACCTTTTTTACTTTTCCCTTTCTTGCCCACCAAATGATTATCAAACCTACAAACTCTTGCAGAGATCCAAACTGCAAAGCCTCGAGGAACCAAAAAATTAAAACAACGTTTTCCATCTCTCTTAGTTACAAATTCGCTTTCATTCCTCCGACCCTTTTTCGGAGCCAAAACAACAAAATTTGAAAAGCTAAAGAGTAAAACAAAAACGAAAAAAATATCGAAATCGTCCTCGCCCACAGCAGTGGTCCACACATGGAGTTTCTGTGGATGGCCAACGGAGTAAGTCCTTTCGAAATTGAAAACAAGGAACCATAAGCAAAGTTGAGAAATTCCTTTTGTCGTGCTTCTGCCCCTTTCGCTTTTTTCCATCTCTCATTTTCGAGACTTACAGATTATAATTACTAGGTTGGCAGCAGTTACCTGAACTTTACGGACATTAGGGGGAGTTGCTCGCAGTCGTAGATATTACTGCTGGGCAAGTGAATCACAAGAAAAAAAAACAAAAAAAACGGGACGAACCCTAAAGACCGTACAACGTTCTATGCGAAACGGAAATATTTCCTTTAAAGATACATTTTTTTTAAAAGCCGTATTTTCCAATGTGACTTCCCAAAACTCCCATTAGATCCGGGTCTCGGTTGGTCCTGCTTCAAATATATGTCTTATGCCCACTGCCCACGATCTTGCTCAATTATTTCTGCGCCCCGTGCATGGCTGCTAACTAATTCCATGCATTTGTTAACTTCATTTGCATATATGCACAGACGAAAGGGGCCGTATATGCAAAGCCATGCTCACGCCATTCTGGTAATTTGTTCGGACGTTGCACGGCTATTCATTAACCTGTAAGTGCATACAAGTATGCCATTCGAGCCCTAAGATAAATTATTTTTTCTCCTTTCATTTACTGTTTTCTCGCACGTCTTCTGTTCTCCCTCGATACACTTTACTTCTGTTTCTCCCTCCATATACCTTTATGGACAGGACAGACTTTCCTAAACTAAGCAAACACACAAGCAAAGCTAAGAAAACCCGAGTTAGCCCCCCAAATTTCCCCATAAACAAATAATACAAGTGAAACGTCCAAGCCTGGCTCCAAAAATTGGTTCGCTCATTGATCATGGCACCTTGTCCTAAACCATTTGTCAAAAGAGCCGCGGTGTACCGGTCAGGTTCCCCAACTTCGAGCTCCGCCCACTAAATTTGGGGTAAAGGTTTCGAGACAAACCCCAGCAGTTTCCGCTACCAAACGCTCTAGTTAAAACAGTATGCATTCCGCAATTTTAATTTTTTCTAAAGAGTAAAAGAAGGGATGCTTTGTTAACTCAAAAGACCCTCATTGTCTCCCCGCCCCCTTTTTGATGACTAGGGTCAACCGGCAAGACGGGCAAGAGGCGGTCTGTCGGTGGGTATTGCGGGGGTAAATTGAGAGGTTTTGGAGAGTCAAGTTCCCCCCGAAAGTTCATGATTACCGGTACAAAGTACCTTCAACTTGAAGCTGATGAACTTCCTATGTCCAGGAAACTGCTCTACACGGTCCACTTGCGGAACCCGATGGTAGAGGTCAATCATTAAGTCCGTCTCCTCGACGCATCCTCCGCTCCTCCGTAGTTAAGACAGTAAAAGACCCCTTTTGAGTTTTAAAAGGTGGCGGTTTTTTAAACTATTTTTTCTCTGTCTTGACGGCTCCCAAAAGGGGAGGAAAACGATCACGCCTGGACGCCTGCTGGCAAGTTGCAATCGACACACTAGTAGAATACGTTTTTCGCGCGGTTTCGGGTTTCATTGCGCAGCATAGACTATAGTTT
Source organism: Lepidurus apus apus (assembly GCA_022832285.1). Classification (NCBI taxonomy): domain Eukaryota; kingdom Metazoa; phylum Arthropoda; class Branchiopoda; order Notostraca; family Triopsidae; genus Lepidurus; species Lepidurus apus. The sequence continues at coordinate 29,746 of JAGJRO010000307.1, forward strand.
CCATGACTGAAGCATTCCACATGCTAGGTATTATGTATCAGCTCCAAATATTTTAAAACGTGTTGGCTTTGGGGTCTCATTGCTGACGCCTGCATCAGCATGGCCGTTACAAACGCCCGTTCAGAAACCGGGGATATGATCCAGATGTGGTCAAGTGTTCAGTGCGGTTTCCATTTCTAACGTTCGAAAAGGGGAAAAGAAGAGCTGACCTGGAGCCCTGTATGCTGTTCAACCTACACCACCACCCCATCGTCTCCTCCTCCGCCCTCTACTTCTGCGCTTGAAAGCTTTGCCAAAGAAGGGTCAAGTTTGTTAACGACTCTACGGTTCAACTGTGCATATGTAAAAAGGGCCTGGTTTTAACACACCATGCATTCCCATGTGTGTTGTAGAGTAACTCACTACGAGCAAGGGGGGGAAACCTTTTTATGGGTTAATGTTGCAACGTTCTCGGGTAACTAAGTTAAGTCGCTTTCCCCAGTGGGATGTGCGGGGGAGACAAGAATTCCATAAATCAGTCTCGTTAGGCGTTTGCAATTGACCCACACACGACTCGTCTATGGGTTTTGCAGCACTTCGAAGTATTGAGGAATTTAATTTGAAACCAGGCAAAACCTCCCTAACCAACATGAAACTTTGGGGGCTGTGTGGGTGGCGGCGTTCGATGGTTCCTTGAGCTTTTCAAAACCATATACACTTTTTCGCCGGAATTCCTTGACTTTCCTTACTACAAGGTCAGGCTACTCCACGCTGCGTGCGTGCTCCGGAGATCAGCTCTGGGGATTATAATACACAAGTTCTGTATGACTGTATACCAATTTGAGTGAAGAGGGCGAATCTAATAGTTAGAGCAACGTTCCAAATAATAATAATAACAAATATAAAAATGCGTCCTTATATTACTATAGACATCATGCTCATTCGTGTGGTTGTTTTTAATTTTTCCACGAGTCATAAAAGGCGGAGACCTTGACTTAAAGCTTAGCGCTGCAGTTATGGTCTCTTGGTCATAAAAATTGGGATGCATGGCTTTTTAATAACCATGAAACAACCTTTCTTTTCCAATCAAGCCACCAAACTTTAACAAGGCTAAAACACGCGGCTTTTATAGCCACAAACTTTTCCCCTACAATCGAACTCGGCAATCTAGACATCTACACCATCTATAAAAAGTTTCCTTCCCAAACCAAGTACATCACGAGAGAAAGTTTTAATGTAATTTTGACTTGGGAATAAACAACCTGGGCTCCCGAGTTACTCTCTGAAGCTCATACCAACTATAATAACATTCTTGAGGCAAACCAAGAATGGTTCGGAATGCTTGACGAGTTGATCCTTTTCCTTCCACAATTATCTAATGAATGTTTGGGGTTTTTATCTATTCGTGTTTGTGCTCCTTGCCCAAAAAAAAGGATCAACAGTAATACTCAGCTGGGTTCTAACCGCAATTCACACTCTTGTAAAAATGTGTCACCCATTGCTAGGATGACCACGACAATAGTCGCGAACGACGTCGTGGCACTGATGAAAAGAAAAGGTACAGCCATGAAGTCGTGATCTTGGCCAACACACACAGACAATCATAAAAATTAGCATAAAACTCTCTCTATTTCTTTCGCTGAGGCTCTTCTCTCTCTCGCCTCTGTACGATCCTCTTACCCTTGTGTGCCTGCTTGTGAGCAACTATTTTTTTCGGGTTTTAATGACGATGAACATACAACTTTTGAAGGAGTCCTGTGACGCTGCACAAAATATCCCGCTCTTGGACAAGCATCCTGCATATCCGTCGTCTATCTAGGGGGATTTGCGGGGTAAATACGGGTAGGAAGGAACTTTTTTTTCCCCCACTTTGCTCTCTTGGGCAGGCAGGATAATTCGTGAACAATAAGACCCTTGGGAAGCTTCCATCACGCCAAAAACTAGCGAGAGATGAATGATGGGATGGGATCACCACAGATTGTTCGAAACTTGGGATGCGACTATATGGGACAAAAGAGGCGTTACTTCTAGGATTCTAACATAAGACGAAGACGAGATGTTAGGACGAGGCGACTTTTATGTCATTCTCTTATATAGTTAAGTCAGAGGGGGAAAACTTGTAAGTTTACCGTCATTCAACGATGACCAGGCAAAGGCACTGCGAACAAAACGGAAGACGGCTCCAAACACGCCATTACTCACACTGGGGGCCCATACAGCCAATGTGTTGTAAGAGGTGACAGACCTTGCTCTTTGCTATCATTTGTCTTGCTTCGTTTTCCAATAATGTCACAGAAGCTGCGCTTGGGAGTCAAATGGCTAATTTTATGCTTCTAACCTTTTGCTTTCACGTTCCTCGTACATAGAGAGCGCCTCGAACGCTCAGCAGTTGAACCCATCTCCAAATATAGCGCAATAATGAATTTCCTGCTGGCTTCAGTAATTCCGCTCTGCACGAGAATTCATTTTGAGTTGTAACTGGTTTCGTTCCTTTCTTAGAATAAGTACACGATCTTCCTGGCTGATAAGAAAACGTATTTCTTCAGCTACGCAGATAACCTTGATAAGATCATTAATAAATTGTAAGAAAAATCTCCTCAGGAAGGATTTTATGACTTCTTTACGGAAAACTTCCCACGAGGCTAACTAGGCTAACCATACTGGTCATTGAAGCCTATTGAGAGTGCCCAAAGACTCCCAGCGCTAGCAAAAAAAGGTGAATAGCAAAACAGACATAGGGAAAATTTTGCGCTCAATGGCATTAACGTCCGAAAGTGGACCTATTAGGGGGTATCCTATTTCACGAAGCTGGTCCGGTTAAAAAAGAGGCATAGACGGTTAAGTTCGGATTTTCATTGTTGCTTGAAAAAGCTGGGTTCGAATTTTCATTGTTGGTGCTCAACGTGTTCCAAGAGTGCTTGTTAACCCATATGTCACAGCCAACACAAGCGACGTGGGACACGAATCGCAAAACAATTCCAGCTCTACAAGGCAAGAGGAGCAGTTGGGCACATGCACATGGAGGGTACTCTTGCCCTTGTGCAGCCACTTTAGGCGTTTCAATTGGCTCATTGCGAAGCAGGAGGTCTTTTCTACCTTGGAACTTTTCGGAACAATTTTAATGTCCTCGCAATAGGTATAGAGATGAACGGGTCTTAAACTGCAGCCCTCATGCCAGCATATCTACTGGCTTTCGGGCTTTAGCTTCCTGGCTCGGGACAATGAATTCGGGGGTCCCTTCCGCGAGCCCCAACGTCTGTGGCCCAACAATGCGACACCAGGCTTTATGTTCCATGCTTTTCCTTCTTTTGAATCTGCGACATGGACACTGTCGCTCAAGGTATAAATATATATACACAGGCAAACTTTGAGAAAAGCTCAGGGAGGCTGCAAGTCCGCGGGTCAATAAGTAAAAATGACATTGGAAGGATGGTCGTTTGGGCTGAAGCTTTTCTCACTGCTCAGCCGATTCAAGTCCGGCAGCCTGCATTGTTAGCACGGAAGGGAAGTATTCCAGAAGGTGTGCACCTGTGGCTATTACTGAGACAGTGTGTATTGTGTGACTATAACAAGTTGGAATTGATGGGGACGGACCTAACGCCTAACGCTTTTCTTAAAGGGTGGGGAGAAAATACGTGGGCGAAGAATTCTACCCAAAGCCTCCGTATTTAGACGCACAAACCCGAATAGCTCATTCAGCAACCCCACAATTTAACCTTAAAATATCGAAAAGTAGAAACTAGAGAGGGCCAGCACCAGCAGCCATCCACTTTGCAAGTCTGATCTACCTGAGGTAGCTTCTGGCGGCTTTCGGGTTGGGGGCAATGATGGAAATTGTTGTTGCGTGAGCTTCGACTTTGTCACGGTACATAAAACTTGAAAAACGGTTTGAGATAAATCGACCTTTGGCCGTTTTCAATATACTAGTATGAAGTTTGTGGAGCAACTTCCAAAGAGGCGCGAGCGGAGCCCCACACCGAAAGCACTTGGGAGAAAAGCGATTTAGAAACGTGGAGAGGTCTATACATCTAATCGATAAGGGTTCAAAAACGCCTTGAAAAATTTCCCTCAAAAGACTCTCGCGTGCTCTTCCTCTGTCTCCCTTATATGCGTGTCCGATAACGTGTTCTGCACAAGATCGAGCTCGACAGATGCAAGAGGGGTCTTCTGCTCCAACGCTGGCAAAAAGCCCCATTACCGCTTGAATTCCTCTTGCTCGCCTGCTTTTTCCCCCGCCAAAAAATTTATTATTTAAAAAAAGAAATCCATCGAGTTCCTGTTGGTCGTCATAAACTTGACGAAGTTAATGGAAACACTTTTGGAGACATTCTCCGGGCTTTCTGACATCAGCCAATATGTAAACTAGCCAAGGAAAAGCCAAGTCATAATTCCCAAAAAATAATCTTCGACTTTCGTTACGGCTTGTTTACGGTACTGTGCATACGGGTCTAAGGGGCACATGTTTTCCTGTCAAATATGCCAACAACTTTTTTGTAAATACGTGTACCCATTTCTCGTATACTCGTATTCATATTCCCGGAGTTTTCTTTTTTTAACGACCTACGGGCCAAAGCCATTTTAACGAGCACACATAGTTGACATTTCAATTTTAGACGGAGGCTGGGATTACTGTCCGGAGTCTCCGCAATACCTGACGACATTTCCCTCTTCTTTTTCTCCTTTTGGTTGAGCTGTTCTTTTGGTGTCCCTGTTTTGAATGGTCTCATTCCAAGTTGTTTTGAATAGGCCACCACGAAAAACGCGTTTTGGGGCAGTTTTTAGGATTGCAGGTGACTTGAAAATGACACAATCCCCAAGTTGACTGTCCGAAAAGAATTGTCTAGGGTTATATACAAAAAATTGTCTCTCTGTCACCTTCCCTGTTGAGTTGACACCCAAAGTTGACCCAGCAGGAGGACTTTGGGTTGATACTGTGCTGATACACTACAGCACTTGGGAAGCAATGACCAAAGAGTATAGGAAGAAGAAGAGAGGGGGCCTATGGTTTGGGGGTGGTTTTGAATGGGATCGTATATAGTATCTCTAGGGATTTTCTAGAAATTTTGGTAACAAAAGACTTGGTTTCCCAAAGCCATGATTTCTCAAAACTAAGTCCGAGGAATGGTGCATAGGCAGGAGGGACACCATTTTCTTTTACAAAGGGAGTCCTTTTTTGCCTCTCCCAACAAAAGGTAAACGAAGAAGGTCCAGGTAAAGAAGTAATTGCCAAAGTCTATCCAGCAGCTTCTTCCCTGTCCATCACGGAGTTCTCTAACAACCTACAAACTCCAACCTCCCCCCCCCCCCCACAAAGTTAGGAACTTTCTTCCTCCCGAAGTCAGCGGGATTTTATTTTTAAGTTTGTAAAAAAAGCTATAACATGACATAAACGTCTTCGCTAGGACGGTAGAGTCATTAATTGTTGTCTTATATGCCTTTTATATCCCCGAACGTCCCGCAGTCCGAAAGGGATGCCATGCAATTCCCTCCTGTGAGTTACTAGAAAGCATACTATTTTTTTATTCCTCCATGGTGGCTTCTTCCAAGTCGGAATAACAATAACTTCTTCCAAGTCGGAATAATAATATACTGTATCGCCACGACTAAGCACGTGAAGAAGCTTATAGAAGGAGTCTCCGTCAATGTCTGGAACCCCTACCGGATCCGATCCTTCAACGGGAAGAAAGGGAAAAACGTAGAAACGCAAGCTAGCAACGCTTTTTTTTAATCCTCTTCAATCACGTAAATGGAAAAAAAATTCAGGAACCCAAAAGGAGTTGTCCAGTAATTGGATTTTTCCTTTTAATGTTTGAAAAAAGGAGAACCGATACTTTAGGTGCTATTGGAGAGGATTGAAGTGTGTTTGAAAGGCTTTTTGCGTGCTGTATTGGGATTGAGGAGTGTAATAAGCGGTTCGTCCTTCCCCAAAATCCAAAACCTATTATGATTGGGACCTCTGCCTTCCACGCTTCATCGGTTAGGTACATTTAGGTACTTTTAGGGGGAGAAAAGGTGCTCCTTCTTTTTTTCTTACTTATATTTTTTGTTTTGTTTAAGAGCTTTATGAAGGCCTGAGAGAGTTATAGAAGGTGTCGGGATTTACGAGATATTGACGCCTCCCATTTGGGGTAAAAAAGAAAAAGTCTCTGCGAAAAAGTCGAGGTCCTCCGGAGTTCATTATCTTTCCTTCGCATGGCCCAAGCACCAAAAGAAAGACTTTTACACTTACACACAAACCTCTCGGAAAACTACCTCGATGAAAAATGTGGAGCCAGCTATTGCCATTCCATTTGGTTGCGGGTCCATGTAGCGCGCGTACCTACCCCGCCCCCCTGCCTCAATAATGGTGGCTCGCATGCAGAGAACCGTGGCCAAAGTCAGATTTCTTAAGAAAAGCTATCTACACGAGAGAGAGAGAGAGAACGAAAAACGTTTGCCTCTTCTACTTGTAGACTGTCAGATCCATATATACCTTTTTGCGTTTCCCTTTCCACCTCCACCAATACGAAAAAATGATGGTACCAGGCCGCCATTACAGCCATCATACAACGATGACCGCAGATCATAGACTCTGTTTTAACCTTTGGGCAAAAATACTAATAAAAACCCGCCGTCATTAAATCGGCCGATAAAAGGGCTTTAAGGTAGGCTAAAAAAGGTGTGGTAGTTCCTGTCTTGACCACTATGATAAAGTTCGACCAGGATTGACATTCCGAGGAATCAACCCTTGAGAAAACACCTTCGAAAAAACCCCGCCAATTTCTAAGATTACAGTAGATGCCGCTTATTGTGATCACTGGTTATTAGAATCAGCCATTTTATGGAATTAAATTTCCAAGGACCCATTCAAAATGCTAAAATTAATAGCATTTAAGTTATTAGAATCACACTTTCCGATATTAGAATCACTTTCAAAAGAATCTTTACATGTACAGTAACGAGACTACAGTAGTGATTGCTACATGGACTTTGCATATTTACTAATGACATTGTTTTGATCAACCTTGCCATTTCCAGCACTACTACGCTTAGGGGGGAATTCCTTTATTTTCAAGTTCTTTTAAATTGACAATTTTAAATTTTAAATTGACAAGTTCCTTTAATTGACTGGGAAAATTAGAAGGGATATCGTGTTGAGAACCCTATACCTAAGGCATTGGAAGTAGGCTTGCAAGATGCGGTGTTAGTTGTGTTTAAACGTATGGTTATAAAAAATGGCGACGAACAAGAAAAGAGTTGATTTAATGTAAAAGAGACGTTGCGGTTCATTGAAACTTATGACAAGTTAAATTTAAAAGATGTGCCACAAAGGGAAGCGGCCGTTAAATTAGAAATTGCTCCATCGTCTCTATCAAAATGGTTGAAAATCGTTACGAAATAAACAACAGTGGACGTAATGTATCTAGTAAAAGGAAACTTATGAGAAAGTGTCAAAAAGTAGACGCTGCTTTGTTTATTTGGTACATATTTCCGATTTTCGGTTATTGGAATCTCCGCTTCATAGAATCAATATTCAGTTGACAAAAGTGATCACAATAAGCGGCATTTACCATAATTCCAAAAACGCCAAGTCAATTTTTCGCTCCAAATTTGAATAAGTAGAGTGAAGGCCATCGACCCAGAATCTCAATTGAACTGACTTTTTTGTTTACATTCACATAAAAAAGCGTTAGATTGTCACTGGGATGTAACCGAGTCCGGTGGCAGTCTCCTTTCCTTTTTTTTTGCTCATTTGCGCTATTGCCAGCGGCTATCTAACTGCATCCGACCGTACTTCCGCTAAAAACGCAGTCTAGTGTAGTGCCAAGCGCTTCTTTTTCAAATCATGGGGGCGTTCCCACTGGGGCTTCTGCTGCTCCGTTCTGGAGTGCTTTTCCCTTTTCCGTCAGGGGAAAAAGGCGGGGAAATACGCCGCTCGTTGCTAGCGGAGGAAGCTTTCGGGCATTTTGACGCTGGGGCCCTTTGGTTCAGAGCAACTCCCAGCAACGTGTCAGTTGTTCTCCCGAATCGCAGGTTCGCAGAGCTATAAAACGAGAGAGTTTGGGGACGGTGTATACGCTACGCATTTACGAAGCCCAAGCTTTTGGGTGCGCGCGCTCAGGTGGAAATTACAAAAGGTGCATCCAGAGAGAGACCCTAGAATATTTCTGTTCTTTTTTTTGGTGCGTGAGAACGAGACAAAAACGGATATCCGCTCAAGCCATCCCTTTAACTGGTTTTGGACACGAGTTTTTTTTTGGACGACGTTCCGAGTGCTGTACAATCTCAAATAAAATTGCCTGATTGGAATATGCTAATTGCCTGAAAAGGAAACAAAACCAAAACGAATAAAATGGCCAAAGGTGTCGTCAAAGCGTACTTGGGCGTTTTAGTGCTCTCGACAGCCTATTGGGCGGTCGTTTCAGAGTCTATGGTGACATTCAGCCAGGGAGGATATGATAGTATTATTGTGGCGTTTCACAACAAAGTGCCCCAGCCCAGCAACTGCCCGGAAATGCTCAACAGTCTCGAGGTGAGTGTGGAGAATTCACCTTAGCATTTAAAATCCCCAATCCCTAACTATCCCTGAAAAGAGCTTTTTATCTGGAGGGGGTCTTACTCCCAAAATTCAATTTGGCTCCTATATTGGGGTCTATTGACAGCGTTAAATAGATCCATGTTCTACATCTATCATCTCTCTCGCCTTTCTGACCTCAGCTTTTCCTTTTTGCATTGAAGATTTGAACTTTTTGCATTTTTGGACAGAGCCCTTTCCTTGGCACCATAGCAAGCCCATAGTTCCCCTCCTCCCTCCCCGTTCTCAAATTAAAAGGCCGCCACAATGGTCTCAATAGACGATCCACATTCCTGCTTATCACGTGGGTCACGTGGGGAACTGACCTCGGCGTGTCATCAACTTCACGCATACTAAAACGGCCCTTCCGAAACTCTTTCCAAATCGCTATTCTTCCGCTTTCTTCTGTTGACTCTGTCCGACTGATGCTGCTCGAAGTACGTTATCATTCAAAACTCAAAAGCATTCAAGTCCGTGACAAACCGAGACGTTTCCAGTACAAATTAGCTTGGCTATACCAAATCAGTTTCGCCATCGCCGGTCCAGCTTGCTTACTTTAGTGATAGAAATCTCATCGTAATGGGAAAATGTCCTCCACGTTCGATACCAGAAACGTGGCGTCGAGTCGAATCGCCACTACAGCACAGGGGATGTTAAGGTTGGAAGCACGGGAAATGGGACTTATTGGAACCAAGGGTTCAAACTTAAAAGGGTGGAAAACCCTCATACACGTTAATAAGTGCGGGCAAACAAGACATTCTGTCATTTCCCCGATCTAACACACCTGCGAAGCTCTTTATTGGGACGACCAAGCAATCTGTCACCAAACAACAGGCGACAAATTCTTCTTTTCTTTCTTCAGCCCTTTCAAAAACGCCCATAAATCCCAGTTAGGAATAAGAGCATCTTGACAAGTGGACATCAGGTCCAGCGTAAATCATGGCCCGCTAAATGAAAATCTTTACAGAAGCCCTTTCGAAAAGAACCCACTAAAAGCTTCAGCCCTTGACTTTCTTCTTTTTACCTGTAAGCCAATTTAGCTTAAGAATAGGCCCAGATTGCATTATATAAATATAGAACGCGACGACAGTTAACGGAAGCCTATTACCCATAATTGACTACGCATTCCTCTTATTAAAAAACAGATTTTGAGCCCAAAGAAAGGGAGAAACTGCTGCGTGAATTCAATATTTGGCATAACTGTGAAGGACGCGAGGGTCATAAACTTATTTTTTTTTAATAAGAAACCTCAACTCCTGCAATGCATTACGTTTACGCTCTTCTATTCTTTCTTCTGGGCAACTGGCAAGTTCTTTGCAGTCTTTTGCCCCATAAAAACCAATTATCCCTCACTCTATGAGGCCTTCAACAGGTGACGTGGTGATGAAAACGGACCAAGCCCCATAGCCGGCTTTTGGTGGAGAGTCTTTATCTGACGAAAAAGTGTTCTTATAATTCCTTGACCTGCTGCTGGTTTTCGCTACTAAAAATGGAAAAGCAAAGGTTCATAATCCAACCTCCACCTCCTGTTAGCTTTCAGCTCGACTGCTTCATTGCGATGCCAGATTACGGAATTACACTGAAACACTTTCACTGAGCCTCTCCCAGTTCCAGACGGAACTTATTTTCCTGCAGAAAAGAGATACCTCGTGGAGTTCCCTTAATTCAAATATCAAGATCTCCGTCTGAAAGCAGATATTGTTCGCAAAGCCGGTCTTTGTCGTGCAATTGAAAAAGACTTGGAAAAGCTTAAAAATAAACAGGAAAAAAATGTCTACGAATTCGAGTTCTCTCACGTCCTACAGCCAGAATGTTATGTATTCATGCATCAGCTACTCAGTAAGCATAATCTCCCACTTGTATCGGGAACCGAGAAGGCCAAGGGACTTAATGATCATCCTCTAAACCTTTCCAAAAGAAAGCTGATAGCATCACCAACATTGCTTCCTTTCCTTGCTGGAAACCGCTCGGGAGAACTCCAAGGGAGAGGAAAAAACGAACGTTTTGTTAGCTAACTTTTAGTTTTGCCCGTTGAAAAACTAATGGAACACTACCTATTGTGCTCCCCTCTTCACAAAATATTCATAACTAGCCGTTTTCATGACTTTTAACATAAGAGTTTATGCTAAATTAGTAAGTCTCTCATTTCCCTAGCCACCCAAAGACTCTTTCTATTTTTTTTAAAAAAAATTTTCTAAACTATATTGTTTCACTTTGGTCTCTCCTTTTCCTCTCTCTCTATTTTTCCCCTTTTCCCTGGCTACAATTCACACATTAGCACGATATGCGTAACACCTGCACGGCCACGTTCCCAGGGCCTTCATCTCCTCCCATTGTTTTGGCCTCCCCTCGTCGAACTCTACCATGCAAAATAGCTACTATGGCAGCGCATGGAGGTTTGTTAGGGGAAACAAACTCATTCGAAACTATGACTAAACCCTAACGTATTTCGCTCCCTTTTTTGTGTTAGTCGTAGTTATTTTATTCTTCCTGGGTCGTAAACTCGAAAAGATCCCTATGGAGATACGCGCAAACTAGTCCTTAACGAGGCTTAAAAAATGCTTACGCAAACATTTTTTTTGTCAACGCAAAGGTACACTTCTTCTAGCGGAATTATTTATTAAGAGGGCAAGCAGTAAGCTGTCACTTGGGTAGTCATTATCACCGTGTAAAAAAAGTATGTCAGAGGTGTTTCCAATTAGGTTGAGTCATGACAGGATACAAGGAAAGGCACCCAAAATGTTTACTTCAGATCCGGAAAGCTTGTCTAACCGTTTTTCGAGTGGAATCGTAGGAAACACACACTTGAGTGCTTATGGCTGTCACACTCGCATCAGAGATGAATGCCTTGGGATCCCCAATAATAATAATAAAAATAATAATAAAAAAACAGGTCTAAGTGATGGATAGGACGAGGATAAGAAGAGCCAACCGGTGGCAATTTGGGACAGAATAGGTTAACTTTGACAAGCTTTCAAGCCAAAGTTTCAGCATTGACGATACAATTTCTCCCTCCAAAAAATAAAAAAGAAAGACGTTATATACCAGTATCTTGTTTTAAACGCATCCGTAATTTCCTCCCGGCCCTTTTAGGCCTTTTTATGGAGTGGCTTATAGCCTACTTGTGCCGACTTCAAACGTGACAGCTTTTCAATGTGCTTTCACATTAAGGGTCCTCCAATGATGATGAATGATTTGCTGTGCCACAAAGAAAGCAACGGCATTACGCAACAATGAAAAAAAACAGGCCTCTTCCCTATTTTGGGCATGTAAAGCCGTATCCTAGGGTGTAGGGCAGATCTTGAAGGGTTTTCATGATGCTTGATTGATCCCACGAGCTTCAGTTTTCCTGCCGAAATTTTCCCAAGTTAAATACTTGAATATGCAAGAGCTCGAGTTAGCGTGCAAGGCCACGAACAGGGATTCTGTGGAGTAGATAGAGAGCAAAAACAATGTTGTTCTCTTTCTTTTCCTCTTTCTTGTAGGCCCGTGAGATTGTAAAGCGGTCTTTGCTGGGGGGGGAGGGGGGGTTGAAAGTCTGCCTTTGATCAACCCTTTGGCTCTTTCTCTCTCCTCCTTTAAAACTCTTCACACTGCTTTGAAATTCCCTTCTTTTACCTGCATTTATGCGCCAAGATGCTCTCGTCCTTGTTACCGCCTACCTAATCCATTATGCATGAAAACGCTGCTGTTAAGGGAAATGGCGGTTGTATATAATTTGGAAAAGATGAATATACCACCACCACCAACTTCTGGTCGGGTCCTATCTCTCTCACCCTCCCAGTCTCCCACTTTCTACGGGAAAGCCTTCCCTTTTTTCCTCCTTCAAGCTCCTGGCTCAAATTAACCTTTGGGGAGCAATCTTTTTGACGCTCAATAAACGTTTCGCTGAGTTTCAAACCCTAACATTATCGGAAAGCCCAGATCTATAAGTTAATCTAACGCACTTCAACAAAAAAAATCCATATAAAAAAACGCCAGACAGACTATAAGCTTTCAGTGCTTCAGCGCTTCAGCCAGGTGCCAAATTATAACCGTTAAAAAAGGAATAAATAAAAATAGCACGCAACTGCCGGTCCTCTGACCTCTCATTAAGCTTCACGCTATTATTGAGCCCCTTTTGTACAGTGAAGTGAGACAATAATAAGTTCCGGACTGTCAAAAAAAATTTCGACCTGGCAAAAGGGGGGTCTTGTTCGTTGCGCTTCGTTGATGAACGACCGTTAGAACAGCCACGATTGGTTGAGCTTCCAGATTCGAGGGTACTCGTTGAGGTAATTGTGTCTAATTAAGGCTTATCCCGTAATGAACGGTATGCTTCCTCCTTTTGGCGAGTCTGTTGGTCAACATTCGAAAATATCCCGTGACGATTTTGTCGGGCTAGTGTGTCTGAGTGTGTGTACCGTTCGGAAACAACGCTTTGTCCATTAAAACGGGTACGGGTACACCCGAGTTCCTATTTCCTGCTTAGTGGACAAGGAAAAAGCAATATAATCTGTCTTGTTGGGTTGGTTTGATGGGAGGTTTAGAGAAGTGGCGGGCGACAAAATAAATTGTTAACTCTGGGCCGAAATCACCAACGAGTTAGACAAGAGAAAAACAGAAAAACAACCAGAGGACCGGAAGTCCATGGCCAAATTACCGTTTTAAGGAAAAACTGACCATTACGGCCTTACGGGTAACTCACGCGTGCTGTGGTGCAAAATTGGGGAAAATCATTCGACCTTCTGTTGGTGCCTTAAAGACTTCTTTTGTAGGTCTCATTAAACGTTGTTTTTCTTCCCAAGTTAGTACTCTGCTGAAGGCACAATTATGTAGCGCTGTAGGTATGAGCTCCAAAAAAGTCAAAAGTCAAAGTCCATGAAGTTAATTAATTCGGCATGAATAAAGAGGCGCCCAGGCTGGTAGTTTGGCACGTAATTCACGCCTGGTGTCACAATAACGCTTTCATAACTCTTATTGAGAGCTAAGGAACACAATAGAAGCTATTTTTTCTTGGAGTAAGCGAGTGAGAGAGAGCGGCTTTAAATATTCTCGTCTCGTGACTCAACTATTTCAAAAGTTTTCAATCTAGAGCCCTGGCGAGTCTGCAATCGTTTTTGGATTCTGGCGTGACTTATTGAAGCTACGACGGACACTAATCGTTTTCTCATTCCGTTTCTCAGCTCCTCACAATTACAGTCGTTGAGGTATACGCTTCCAAGCCCCTTTATGCGTACAACACGGTGAGAGAAACGCAATCAAGACCCCTCTAATGCTTTTTAAGGGAGTTCTCACCCCTTAACTGCACAGCTTCACCCGCACCAGCAGGGAAGAACAGAAGACTAATTGTTCCTGGCTGCTGCTAACAACTACCACCGGTCTCCTTGGCTTTGCTAAGGCTTTTAGGTCATTTGTCAGGCTCCAAAACAAGCCACCGTACCATACTGATGATTTTTCTCACGTATTCTGTAACCCTTCACACTTCTCAGCGCTCCCTGCTGACGTCTGGGAATCAGATGTCTCTTTCTCGACTCTTTTTTTTTATCCCTCTACAAAGCATAACAATGTACTTCGTAAGAAATATCTAAGAAAATGTAAGAAAATAGGTTACGTAGTACCTATAAAGGTAACAGTACCTCCAAAATTTCCTTAAGATTCCTTTTTACCCCTTCTACAAATCATAACAATGTACTTCGTAAGAAATATCTAAGAAAATGCAAGAAAATTAGGTTACGTAGTACTTAAAAAGGTAATAGTACAAAAATTTCCTTAAGTGAGTGTTAAAAGTCGTAAAAGTGACCTAGTTTCCAAAAAGGGATGGAGATAGTTGTACATTATGCGAACGGTAGCGTTGAACTCAATGTTTACTTAGGCGCATATAGCACTCTTATTTAGAAACGGCTTTTTTATCCTCTGGGGTGGTAATGGTAGTTATGTACTGGTCACGATAACGAACTTTCAACTTTCACGCGAGCATTACGGTTTTCATGGCGGTAAAAAAGGTAAATCTTCCGAGTACAGAAGAAGTACACACCCGTATCAGACAGCAAGGAAAAAAGAAAAACAAAACGGTAGTGCTCCGAGGTATGGGTAATATCTCAAGGCTTACTAGGTATTGCCTGCTAGGGTAATTGAAGACCTTTAAGTGCCGCGGTTTGGCTGTCTTTTTCTCTCAATTTCGCCTTGTCTGACTAACGGCGAAGAACGGTGGCTGACCGCCGAGGCCTCTTTTAAACAATTTTTCTAGGAAATAAACGCTGCACAGCAGACGAAACATGGCGCAATGGGACTTTTTATAACGATAAAAGAAACCAAGTTAGTCATACCCACGTTGCCTGAAAGGTCGAAACAAAAGTGGAGAAAACGCAATTTGCGTCTCACAATTTGGGTCCAGCTCCCGGACCTTCAATTATCCACCGACAACAACCTGTCAAGTGTAAAAGCTTTTTTGGGGGTCTTTCTGGTGCAACCTGAGGCTTCTAAGATGTATTTTGGTATATGTGCAACACATGGCTCTTCGAACAGGAAATTTCAGCCCCGTATGGCTCCAGCTTCGAGAAAAAAAAAGGTCTTGTACTCTTGTACGTAGTACTCATGGACGATGGGTACGTACAATATGTTCTCTTCCTTTTTAACTTAACGGTGTCGACTCCCGCAGCAGCAGCTTCCTATTACAGGTCTGGGACCTGGGAGAGAAAAAGTTACTCCCGTAACCAAGTTAAACCACCAGCAGAAGCAGCTACGTCAGTATACGGGAAAACGTTGAAAACTTTCCCAGGGATCTATACTCGCGGTGATAAAAGCCAGACCACCAAAAAGGAAACGCTAATGTGCATACCATGCTGACTTAATGGCTATTTTCTAGGGGAAAAACTTGGCGAAACAAGTTAACATAACGAGCCAGTTCAGTTCGCCCCACATAACTTTTTGTCCCCCAAAGAAAAACTCCTTTAACCCTCTTGCGTATTTTTCTTACTCAGCTTGGCTCAAAAAGTGCTTTTTTAATCTATTTTTAAATAAGTACAAAATAATAGTAAATACGAAATAAAATAAATAACCAATACAAAATAAAGAAAAATTCGCCGTGAAATTTGGCTCTCCTGTGGCTCTGTAAATGTTTAGTCGGATCGGAAGGACTAAATGGAAGTGAAGTGGAGGATTTGGAGATAAACGTGATTATGCCATTACAAAGCGCAATTTGACTAGGTGGCTGCGATGACAGCAAAGGGCGTGGTGGATACAATAGTAGAGCTTAATTTGCGTGGACCAAACCGACAGGTCTATTTAAACCCCAACGAAACTTAATACGCTTGTGCGCATTCAAGTCTTTCTTTTTTTAGAAAGTCTTGGACAATTTATTTGTGGGGTTACTTGCAGCCAAAAATGAGAGCAATTCAAGGTTATTTTTTTTTACGAAAACGTCATTACCAAAGGGATCTAAAATGTATTTTTGAGTACATTTTTTCCGTTTCTTAGTTCGTCTCAATGACTCAAGCCAGAGTCGCAATAGTTTCTTACACTTTGGGCTTCGGTCGTCTTGGTCGGGCGGCCAAGCACGAAAACCGAATGTATCCCTTAGCGACGCCATTCGATTCAGCCAAGCTCAGCTAATTCGTCTTTTTTTTCTTGTTCTTGTTGCCTACTCTTGTCCCTTTCTTCCTTCCTCGCTTATCTCCTTTTCCATATCATTTCTAACTCGCACATATATTATATTGGGGAAACTTTCCGGTTTGTATATATAGAAACAGCCCAGACTTGGCTGAAAAATGGTAAAAATCCCACGACAACACGAACCCAAGCCCGAAAAAATGCTGAAAATGCCTTCATTTCATCAATATTCATAACCCTTTTGCCTTCTCTCTCCCCCTGCGAAAAACTTTCTTCAAACGGCAACACATCCTTCAATTTCAATTTCAGGAATGGCCCCCCGCCTTGGCTACCGTGTGGCACCTCATTTCTCTCCCCCCAAAAAGGAAAAACCTTTCCTAAGAGCTCGAGCTTTGGAAACAATGCTAACCTGCCCAACAATGTTTCCCTTTGTCTCTTTTTCTGTCTCCTCAGTTATTTTTCCTTAATTAGCATAAATTGCATAGACAAACTTCCCTATTCCCGCCAAAACTATTCATCCGAGTCAACACTCCATGGGTTCGGATCTTCCTTAAGAGTTTTTAAGCCATTTACAACCTGCGACGATGCCTCGAATTCACAAACAATAAATATGTTCCCTCTCCCTTTAGTGGGACTTCCCAAAGAATAAAAGGATAAAAAAAGGAAAGGAAATAGGGAGAAGGCGAAATGAATTTTGTGCCAAGTCACGCTTTTGTTTCTTTACCAAATAGTGAATCGTTATTTTTTCTCTTTCGATATAAACGACGCCTATCCTTGTTCTAACGTTGTATAAAGGATGTTTCATCCAACTGTTTCTCTGATTTCCCTTGCAGGTGGCGTTTCAAAGTGCGTCCTCGTTTTTGTACGAAGCCAGTGAGCGGAGAGCATATTTCCGTAGTGTGACCGTACTGCTTCCCCCCACCTGGGACCGTTCTGCTTGCGCCCGCAATTTCCTCACGGCCAAAGGTGAGGCTTGGGCCCAAGCGGATTTCCGAATCGGACCCACGCATCCTTTATTCGGCGACAATGTCTGGACGCAGCAAAGCCAAGGCTGTGGCCAGCGAGGGGACTACGTTCACCTGACGACCAAGTTTTTCCGCGATTTGAACGAAACCAGTCAAATCTACGGCGACAGCGGGAAAACGCTTGTCCACGAGTGGGCCAAACACCGCTACGGAGTCTTTGACGAGTTTGGCTTCCCCGGTGATAAAATGTACCCGACTTATTACCGGAAGGGCAACACGTTCAAGCCCACAGGCTGCAGTAACCTTCCCATCCAAGGCTCACCGTAAGTGTTAAATTATTTTGATTTTTTTAGAATTTTTACTATTTATCATATTATATTTAATTTATTATATTTTTAGTCCATTTTATTGGTAATATTCCATCAAATGTGTTCTCATATGTCTTGTTTTGTCAAATCTCCTTTGGCTTATAGGGAATCTTGTGACCCAAGTGTCCAAAATTGTCGCTTTACAGCTCTGGGAAACAACGAGAATGTCAAGTCATCGATCATGTATCTCCACCATCTTTCAAACGTAAGAAAAAAACCTTGAAAAACACGGATTTGAAAGCCGTTCGTAGATTCTTTTACAAGTCGCTAAATGCCTGGACCTTTTTTTTACCCTGTTGTTTTTCTCTCCCTAATTCGTTATAGGTGTCCCAATTCTGCGACGTGGACACGCAT
The DNA here is from genome assembly GCA_022832285.1 of Lepidurus apus apus. Classification (NCBI taxonomy): domain Eukaryota; kingdom Metazoa; phylum Arthropoda; class Branchiopoda; order Notostraca; family Triopsidae; genus Lepidurus; species Lepidurus apus. The sequence continues at coordinate 47,556 of JAGJRO010000307.1, forward strand.
CAAGAAGATGCACCTACGAAACACAACATCCTTTGCGACGGTCGGAGCACCAAAGAAGTCATTGTCAACAATATCGACTTTGCTTCGCCTTCTTTGCTGCCTTCTAACTTCACCCCAATCCTTTTTCTATACAAACAACCTGCCAATCCTCGCTACGTGCTGGCGTTAGACCGAGGTGGAGTCATGGATGAAAGGGTAAACAAGACATTTTTTTTTTAATTTTAAAGCAAACAAATTTTCTAAAACACCTTAACTCTCCCCAAAACAGGACAATTGGAAGTTTTTGCGCATTGCTTGTCGTCGATTCATCTTACAAGACGTGCCAGATGGGACTCAAATGGGCGTCCTGAGTTTCACTTCCAGTGTGCAATTCCATACCGAAAATACGACAACGCTAAACAATGCTGCCATCAGAGAAGCCGTGGCCAGTGGCATTCCAGACTTTTTCCCCGAGTCGCGGGCAGACAAGTGCCTCGAGTGTGCGGTCAAGGAAGCTATTCGGGTACGTTCCAAACTTGAGTGCTTTTCAAGTACCCAATAATTGCTGGAAAAACAAAAAATTATTGATGTTTTTTTCTTATTTCCTTTGTAGATGTTGGAAATGAACGGCGGATCAGCTGCAGGCAACGTAATTATCTTAGTCACGAGCGGTTCCACTAGCAGTGACCAAATTACTGCTGCCTTGGCACGCGCTAAGCAAAAACGCGTCCATATTTCCGTCATTGCTTACGCCAATAACTTCGAAGGCCAAGAACTGCTAACTCAGGAAACAGGCGGATTGTTAGCCACCGTACCGAACCGTGGTGTGGGCGAAATGTCGCATATTTCAATGCTCATTGCGCTCGGAGACGCTCTACTAGCTATCGCCCAGCACCATCACACCGACACCCAAAACCTCCCAGTCCTGGTAAGCGAATATTTTCCCAACATTCTACCACTCCCAAGCATCAAAAAGGTCAACTGACACTTCAGAAGCGAATTTCAAAAGGTTTAAAAACTTGAACTGCGTCACAGCTTGCAGGCTTTGTTGTTTTTGCATGCTATTACGCAGTTTAATATCATCAATCGCTCAAGTAGAGCGAACGGAAAGTCGCGACGAGAAGCTTGGGTTCAATAAAGCGGGCAAAAGAAACGCTAAGTGGGCGGCTAAGCTAGACTGAACCTCAGGACCTAAATTTTCCGCAACTTCAAAGTTCCGCTTCAACGCTTCAAGTCAGATGACCTTTGGGAGCAAATTGAGCTTATCGGCTACAGAAACTTAATGATTGATATGTTACAGATCCACGAGCAAGAATTCAAAGACTCGACAAGATCATGGGTCAACGGTTCTTTCGTTCTGGATCCTTCTCTGGGCCGCGAAACCTTGTTTGCTGTTTACTTTTACAGTCGGGACAATACGCATATCGGGGATATTAAGCTCACGGCGCCAGATGGCTCTGAATATCGAGGCAAATCCGAAGATTCGATGGCTAGCCACTACTTTACCCCTTTAGTAGCGATTGACAAGGTAAACAAAAAATAAACAAAATTTAGCATTTTTCCCCCAACGAAATATTTTAAAATCCATATATTTTTATATTATTTCCATTTTTAGCCTGGAGTTTGGACCTACTCATTTGATCGACGCTCGCAAAGCCATCAGTCGCATTTCGTGAAAGTCACGTCCAAACCTCGCTCGGTGAGCAAAGGCGCTATTGCCACGCGGATCTGGCGAGTTCCCAACATCCCTCGTGTGAACGCGTCCTACACGCCTGTCGTATTATACGCTGAAGTCAAAATGGGAGATATGCCCGTATTAGACGCCCGTGTTAAAGCGGTGGTTCGTAATTTGGATTCAGGCAATCAAAGCTACGAACTAGACTTGATGGATGATGGCAATGGTGGTAAGTTTTTGTTTTTTCCTTTTTTTTGAGCCCTCCAGGCTTACAATGTTATACATTACTCATCGTCTTTTATCCAGATCCTGACATTACCAAAGGCGATGGAATTTATTCTCGCTATTTGACCCATTTCAACGGTGTGGGCAGTTATTCCATCACCTTATACGCGCATGCGTTAGACGGTCGAGCTTACACAATTAAACAGAACTCATTCCGCGGCAAACGCGCTGTGAATATCAACGATGGTAAACAAAACTTGCCTTAAGAAATCAAATGGCCACGCCATTCTGTTATTTTTTCTTTTCTTTAGATACTAGCCAACTTTGCTGCGGTAGTGTAATTACAGTCCCTGCCGAGTTGAAAGAGCTAACGGGTCCTTTTACGCGCATAACTGCCGCGTCCGTGCTCACCATTACAGGCGTTCCTAACCCGAATCTGGACACAATTCCCCCGAATCGCGTGTCCAATTTCAGAGCCGACGTAGTCAAAGAAATTCAACGCATCAATTTCTTTTGGACCGCTCCTGGCAACGATTACGACTCCGGAGTCGGTAAGATTCCACCTTCTTATTATAATTATTATTCTTTACCTTATTTCCCCCAAAATCCTAACGTTTTTTTAAACTTCGGTTTTCTAGCCTATATTTATGAACTGCGCGTCTCGCCACGAAGGAATGACCTCAACGAAATCAACTTCCATCTAGCAGAGCCCATCAAAGTCCTGGAAATGCCCAAAATCGCCGGAACTCCTACACAATACACCATCGAATTCAAGCGCTATGACGAGCCTTACTACTTCGCCATTCGCGCGAAAGACCAGGACAACAACGTCGGCAAAATCTCCAACATAGTCGAGATTTACATGCCTTCCCCTCCGACCACCCTCCCTCCCCCTTCAGAGGCGACCACCGCCCTCCCCGGCGCTTCCACCACCTATTCTTCCGAGATGTTCATCGCCGGTCTGGGTTCCGGCGAACTGGCCGGCATTGTGGGCGGAGCCTGCGTGGGTTTACTCCTTCTCATCTTGATTATCTACCTAGCCGTTTGCGCTCGTCGCCGCACGAAAACCAGCCAAGACAGCGACAGCACGACGATCAAAACCCCTCCCAAGTTCGCATACATCCCTCCCGTGTACTCTGACTCTGCCAAAATGGCGTCTGATAAGCCACTGAGCATCCCCAACAGCCCAGGTTCCCAAGATTCCTCGGAGATCGTCTACAAGCCGCCCATTACGCCCGTTGACCAGCCTGATAAGCGCATCTCCGTGATCTACGATACCAAATCCATCGGCACGACCACCAGCGGAGTCCCCATCCACTGGAGCGCTACCCAATTGTTGGAAGAACACGAAAAACGACACAGTCCTTACTCAAGGTCGATGCGCGGCTCGCATGCCGAACCTTATGCGTACGATTACAATAGCAATCCAGCAGGCATGCCTTACAATGCCAGTGATTATGCTGTCAATCCGTACGGCAGCATCCACGACAGCACCAACAATGAATATGCGGCGTATGGAGCCAGTCAAAGGGGGAGTACAGCCGGCTATTACCAGCATCGAGCTTCGTTGACGAGTACGCCACCTTCTGACTCCTTTTCGAACTCGGATGGGGGTCCGCCGAGACGCTTTGTCAACAATGAATACGAAGGGGATGAAAATAACGACCTTAACCGCAGCTACGTTAGCAACAACAACAACGGCAAGCAATTACCTCCGCCTACAATGCCCAAACCCAAACCTCGGGGCACTTTAGGCTCAACTATGGCCACCAATGCGAATCTGCAGGGCTCATTTACCTCTTTAGCCAGTGAGCGCAAGAAACAACGTAACGTGACGCAAGTCTGAGTTTGATATCTTGACAGAATCATCGTTTGACGACTGTAAAAAGGAAGAAAGGACGAAAATAGGACCAAAAACCCTCATATTTTTGGTGCTCTTAAAAATGACTGAAACTCTGAAAGTGCTGGCTGTATAATGCGTGTCTAGTCAAGGGAAAAAATCTCCATCAAGATAGCACAGAAGCTTTTTTATGCCTGGCAGACCAGACAGTGTAAATGATACTTGGGAATTTGTATTTTTTTTCTGTGCTAGGCGCGGTTCCTAATCAAAAGCTGGACCAAAATCGCAAAACAAAGGCGAATGTAAAACGGAATTTCACGTTTCCTATTGTAAATATAAATATTTGTTGATACTCAGAGAGATCAGAAGGCGAAGGAAAATGAAAGATCTTTTAGGGGTTATTATGACGTTATAGGACACTTTTTTCCATTTTGTATCCAACGCGCTTTCATATTTTGAATACATCAAAATGAAAGGAATAAGCTTGTCAATTTCTACTCAACCTTGGCTTGATCTAATCCACAGATATAAGGCAATGCGTGGAATGTCAAGAAACGGGTTTCTCCAGACATGAGGCTTTCGGATATCACATTTCGATTAAAAAAAAAACTTGATATAACTAAGGATCAAGGTTGCGAAGATAAAGCTGGGAGGAGAAACAGATTAATCCAAAGTCCGTTGTACTCCCGTTTTTTTATTCTGTAGAGATTGCGGCTGCCTAGATGTAAATTTATGGGAGACTGTCTGTTTGTAGTCACGTGGTAGGAAAGTTACTTGTCAGCAAAGAATACTAAAACGTCGTGCATCTGCTTTAAAGCTGGCGTGTCGGATTTATGACAATACACAAGAAAGCTTGGTATGCGAAAAGACATGCAAAATCTTAATGCAAAACAAGCTAGAGCACAAGTTACTGTAAGAGAAATCACCAAAAATACTTATTGCATTTTTATTTTGCCAGGATACACAAGGAAACAGATTGTGCCCTTTCGGTGGAATTGAGCGAAAGTGTGAGAGAAACGACTTGTCACCACAATAAATGCCAACGGACAAAACAGAAAGTCGCACTATTTCACACTAAATTTTCTTTTCCTTTTTTATTCTAATTATATTCTTGTATCAAAGATATTCAAGGCGCATAAAAAATATAGGGCAAGAAATTCGTAATGATGTAATCTCGTTACTAGGAGCTAATTTAGCATGCCCTTTGGTAAGACACAATCGAACCAAATCAAACAACGAGTTGAGGTGGGTTTTTCATTTTAGGTACAGTACACATTAAAAGATTGTGAATTTATAATATTATAGTTATTTTTGGTACAATACTGTTATCGATACTAAAAAAGTTCAATGGTCCACGTATTTACAGTAAAGGGTCCACTTTTCTGACTCCTCGCTAATGTGATCGTACCCTAAGGTTGGGTAACCTTGGTCCGTTTGTTTGTCTTTAGAACCGTTAAAGAAGGCCTACTAACCAAGTAAAAAGGTCAAGGTCGCAATAAGGGGACGTAAGCGAAGTGTGCAGACTTGCCTGGAATTTGCCTGGTATGCACATTTGGCTAACAACCTTTTCGGTTCGCGAAGCTCTGGTTTTCCCATTGTCTGACTTGATTACATGTTACAAACTAAACAAAAAGATACATCTACATTAAGTTAAGGTCTGCAAACTGCATCTACAAGTATTAAACAAAGCTGCACTAAAAAGAAGGCTGCACTAAAGAAAGCTGCACGAAGCTACAAACCACATGTGTAATTAAACGAAGGGATAAAACTGACAAAACTAAACCAAAGGCTAGATTACAAGTACATATAAATCAAACAATAAACAAAGAATAACACAAAACAAAAATTTAATTTAACAAACACGGTGACCCATTAACAAACCTTCAAACAACAAAGACACCACTATAAAATTGAAAGAAATACTTATACAATTGCTAACTTACTTGCTATACAATTGCTAACAAAAAACAAACACGTACTGGCAACTTCGTAATTTCCGGTCAACTATATGACGTCATGAAAAATACGCCTGCGCAGACAAAAAGCTCTTACGCACACAGCCCTTGACAGTAAAATCTGCTGTAACTAATCTCCAGCCAATTCCAAAGATCTAGACCATGTTATTTTTTAAACAGCAAAAGGAACGTATAACAGCAAGGTATTTAGACGGTAACTGTATAACTAACACAGACGAGCCCACCCAAAAAACTCTTAAAATGCTCGAGTAGTGGTTTGTAACCCTATACGGCGTTTCTAATAAACAGTCTACAGGGTTATGGTTGTTTTTTAAGAAGCGTGATCTCAATGAACTTTTACTTAAGAGCCTTTGTATATAAACAGCAAAATTCCCCGAGATAGAGTTGAACGAATGTAAACTTAGCGCTACCTCAGCAGGGATAGGAGATAGCAGGCAGTTTGCCAACTTGCGCGTTGTATCTTTCTGAGTGCACCTACACTTTTTTTTCGTGCGAAAACCGGTCGCAAGAGCTTCGCCTTGCCAGCATTTTACGCTAGGTCAAGAAAGCGAAAGTAAAAAATTCCCACTTGCTATTGGACTTTACGTTGTTGACGTACAAGGTGTGCTTCGCGATAAGAACTCTGGGGGGAGTGTGATATGAGAAGACTATACCCCTTCGCCGGCATCGCACGCTGGTAATCATTTCCTTGTCTGTCGTGACGGTATTGACACGTTACTAACCCCGGTGCCCCTAATTCTAATTCCTCACTTCGAGCCCATCTGATCCCAATTTTGAATTCCTAAATAAACATCTTCCCCAGAAAAGACCTTGCAATGAAAGTTTTTTGACCTTGCGGAAGGTCAAATTGTCGTGTTTTTACCTCTATACTTAGACCCAATTAGAGCTTGGTGACTGTGTACAGACTAACGGCGTTTGGTGACAAAGATTCAATCGAATGACATTGTCAAGGGAAAGTGGCGATCGTCTACGGATCACGGCAACTTTCCAGTGCGATGGAGTCCGGTTTGGGGAGCATAAGACACTAAAAAAAGCCTACAGCTCTCAAAGTCACGGTTGAAAAATCCCTAAACAAACCTGGCTCTACCAGCAGGCTTTTAGTTCTTGAGCAACACTCAACGCTGTAGCACAGACGAAGTCTTGCCCTTAAAAAACTTCAACCAAATTCCCGTGTTGTATCAGTGTGTAAGAATGTTGTCAAGATTTACTCCCTTGACGACGCCAACGTGACGTCACCTCTTTTGGAACTAAACGTTCGGATTGCGTTATCGCAAGTATTTGTTACCTTCCAACCAACACTTCTTAATTGGCTGACTAAATCTCCTTATACTTAATCTTCTTAATATCTTAAAAAGGCCTTCAAAAATAGCTTACTATACTTTTACCTTAACATTCCTACGTAAAATTAGAACTTCTAAATCTGAAATTTGTAGGGGAACTTGTCCTTGCGCGAAGACCTTGTTCGCTTTATCCGTAAGAAGAAAGGGAAAGTTTCCGCTTTCGCTTCTTAACGGACCAGCCCCCTTTGTTCGGAACCTACGAAAATCCAGCCTGCTGCAATAACCGGTTTTTTGGAACCAAATTCAACTGACGTCGAGTAGACCAGTCCTACCTGTAGAACCAGCGCGATACACATCCACTTCGGAAGGTTTTTTCTTTCGCAGTGGGTTAATTAAATGCAATTTAAAGGCAAGCTAAAGAGTTCTAATTGCACGAAATATTCTTGTTTTCGTTCACTTTTCCTCTAGGTACGACACCTTAATTGCAATAACCTCCGCAGTACGCAACGAGACCTTGCCACGAGCAACAGCATCCAATGCCCTTGAACCGCGCCAAATAACAGAAAACGATGGACCCTGAGCGACCATTACGCTCACCTAGATTGAATCGGAGCTGACGTCGGGCCCAAGTTTCATAAAGGAAACAGACACAGACCTCATTGCACCTGTGTGACGTCTGCAGGCTGGACACAAGTTTTCCACACGAACACAGGTGTGTTTTCACTTGACGATTAGTCCAACCCACATGTGAGTTTGACCCGAAAAGTAACTATCGTCACGGGGTAACCAACAGCAACTCTCTTTGGGCGTTAAAAAACACTGCAAGTGAAACCGAAAATCACGATAATTTTCTAATCGATGCTATTTGGGTACTAGGTAAACCTCCTTGGAGGTACACGGGAAGGAAACCGCAATATCGCACGGAAATTCGAAGTTTCTGGAGCCTCTACAGAACTTTCTAATTCGGCAAATAATCGTGTGGGAAACTGAAGGCGCTATAGGCTGCGGCGGCGCTTTGTGGCATATATTTATTTTTCCATGTCAGGCTTCGAGCCGGCACTTTCGAAATCTGGCGCAGGAATTTGGTGGAAACGTGCAAGTTTGGAGTTTTCGGTTTTAGCTTTAGTCCCAAAATGGAAGGTGAAGTATGGAAGAACCCCGAGCTGGCTGTCCAGACGCCTACTGACAACCTGTCCTATGCATCGCTACAATCAGCGGCCGCCAATGGCCCCCGTTTGGGGCGACTCAGCGCCTCAGGCAGTGGTCCTACCTCCTCGAATGACAGTTTAAGTCCAGGCGAACTGGCCGCCATTATCGTGTCGGCAGTGGTGGTTGCGGTAGTGCTAGTGGGGGCGGTTATGTGGATCCATTATCGGAAACGTAAATCAAAATCTCACAATATCACCGTGGAACTGGCGGCAGCGCCTCCAGTGACAACGGTGGCAACCGTGGCTCAAGAACACAGTCGTGCTATGTACGCAAATGGGCATATAAATATGGGGTATCCTCATCATATCCGGACTGATGATGAAGTGACTGAATGGGGTTCGGTGACAAGTTCTGTCCCACCATCACCTTCGCTTTCCTTTCGTTCCGCGGGAGATTATCCGCCGCCCAACAGGTCCCGTGCAGGAACTGGGACGTCATTCAAGTCGTTAACCTCGGTCGGAACCGGTCGGTCACGGAGTAGTATATCTTCTTTCCATACATGCAAGGATGAACGGATCAAGTGAGGGGGGAAAAAAGTGCGCAAAATTTGAATTCTTTATATATTTGCAAGTCAGTTTATTCCTTTTTACAGTTTTTCTCCTCTTCCCCCCACGCAACAGCCCGATTGATCCCCACCCCAGTTACTGTTGGTTTGGCTGGGGATTTAAATTCAGGAGACTTTTTAGTACAAGTGCCAAAAAAAAGTGTCTTTTTACATAGGCGAAGACGTAGTTATACTTTTTTGACAGTTTTTCGTGTTTTTTTTTCCCGGAAATTATATTTGTACAGTTAGGTGTAAGAAATTATCCGGGTAACTCAAATGCTCACTAAGCCATTGTAAAGGGGTTTCCAGCGGAATTCGTATGCCGTGGGTAATTATAGAGACTATAGCATAAAAGATTCCAAGTGTGTTTTTAGGATTAAACTTCGAAATTGAAACAGTTTCTGTGTTTTTTTCTTTCCTACCTCCATCGGGATTCAAGTCTGGCAAGCACTCTTGGACTAGAAGAGCTAAGGTGCTTTTGAAACCTTCTTGAGTAGGTTTAATTAGACTTTGTAGGAATGGACGATCGCCCAATGAGGAATGATATAAACGGAAAGGAATGTGACGAAAACCTTCATCGGAACATTCCATGATTTTGCGATTAATCGCCCAGAATTGGTCAAATTTATCTGAACCAAGTGAAGGAGATGAAACAGGTATGAATTTGAAACAAGTACGTTTTTTTGTCTTTTTTTTTACCGTTTTGTAGACCTGTCCATAGCTGGTTATGGTCTTTCTTCTGCATCCCTGATACAACAATGCCCCTATGCTTGAGAGCGTCTGCTTCTTTCAGACAAGACATGAAATGCGATTCCACCGCCTCTCTAATTGAATTTTCTTAAATTACATTTAAAGTTCTATAAATATTAAAGGGAATAAAAGTGTACCGAGAAAGGCAATGGATGAGTTTTTGCTCAGGAAACTTATCAAAATGGACTTCAAGTTTCCATGGAAGGGATCTGGCGTTGCTAGCATTATTATCGTATAAAACTCCAATGGGATAATGCCTTAATGTTGATTAACGAAACCTCTTAGAACAATAGAAATGGGATATTTTATAAATGAAATTTGCGAACCATTTTAAAGGTTGTCCTTCAAATTCGAGCCACAATTCAGCTTCTTGTCTATCAGGGTGTACATAGCGAGCAAAGTAACGACGGACCTATAAAACCCTCATGGAACTTAGGGACATTGTAAACTTTTGTCGAAAGATTTTTTTTTTATTTTACGATTTACCTTATCTGTGACCAAAGGGAAGTAGCTTAATCGAGGAACCATTAAATAGTAAGGGTCAGGGGCAGTTGGAGTGTGAACTTCGTCAGGGGAAAGGGTAAAGCATATTGGGAGCTTTCCTTCCCATATTTCTCTTAGAACTTCTCGATCGTCTGCCATTGCGAAGCCTGACTTTATTTACTCTTTCACGAGGCCAAAACAAAACACTTCCAAGACCTCAATGTTAGGAATATTCCCTAAAAGCGAGCCCTAACGCCATCTAGGGAGTGAGAGTTGTAAAAAACAAGGGGCGGGAAGAAAGCTCGGGATGACGGAATTTTTGCAAGTGGGAAAGACAAGAGATAAATGAACTTTAAGCATTTACCTGAGATTGAAGAGATATGTGATTTATCGTTGACGGATCGAATAAGACGATTGAGATATGGAACACTGACACGAAATGTTTGAAATATCGAACTTTTTCTCGTAATATAACACTTCAGAACGCACAACACTTTGCGCACAACCAAAAGTAACGGCATCCCAATGTCAACTGATGGTAGGAGGAGGAATTGGGTAAGAGATACGCCACACAATAAGAGGCACAACCGCCACCAGTGTGCGAACTGAAGAAGTATTTTCTTAAGTTGAAGCAATCCTATATGTAGTCTTAAAAGCAAAATGAAAACTAATGATTGGAAGATTCTTAAAGTATATCCTGGGTGGTTTTCCGATTATTCAAAACTAGGTATCGTTTATTAAGGATGGCATTTATAGAAGTTTTAATTCCGAAGAGAATTTCAAAGCGAAAATGCACAGAAACTGACAAGAAGCACGCATAAAGTACGTCAGGGGTCGATGCTCGTTTTTCGTAAATCTAATACACGAAATCTGTAAACAACATAACAAGACATGTCGCTGGACAGTATAATCCCAAGGTTTGCGCATAATCAAGCCAATCACAATATGGCAATCGTCTTATTCACATAAATATCAAATCACTTCGTAGACTATCATACGAGTAAAGATTTCAATTTTTCCGTCGTATTTATTTGGCCGTATGGAAAGGAATGTACAGAAACATATTCCAGTGTCGTAAAAAAAATACAGCCAGTTCTTTGTGAAGCATTGACATTTTATTCCTTAGAAATTATGGTCAGTCTTTTTTTTATTATTATTTTATACGAGACAGCTCTGTTCCAAAGCAAGACCCTTTCTTATATCTGGTCCCGAGTTGTTATTTAATACAACTTGGTTGCTACGCATGAAGTTACTGGTGCAACTCTTCAAAAGAAGGTGTAGTGTCCGTACTTTATCCAGAATAACTCCTTTAGGTCACCAGTTAAGAACATGGATATTGAACATCGAGTTAATTTGCGACGTGACGTTCCAGAGATGGGAAGAAATACAATTACTTGGATAGATCACGGAAGACTACGAGGCGCTCTAATAAGTAAGATATTGTGTTTCAAAATACGAAGTAATAACTACACACAAATTAGGGATAGTGTTACTTGTTTGTCTGATGTTGCCTAATTACGCTTCTTGTGCCTGTCAGTGTGATATCGATTACGGCCAACGTCAATTAAGAAATATTCAAATTGAAAACTACACAAAACAGTATATCGAAAACTTCATAAATAAGCAAACAGCCTACCTAATAACCGTTATAAAGCCAACGTACTACTTCAGTACTAGCAATTGTAGCTCGAGCATAAACTCTCCATATACTTCACCTCCTGACTGTGGTGGTGTACTCAGTTTGACTCCAACTACACAAGCTGGCTTGGCTTCTTTTAATCTCGTTTCCAAGCTACTTAATTACGCTCGCAACAACCAAAGTCTTTCGGACTTAGTACTTACAGGAGGTTTGAACAATATATCTTGGAGTGACCTAGCCTCAGGCTATATACTAACCAACCCACAAACGAGTAAAAATATACGATTTCCATAGAAAAGGAGCACATACTCCTAAAAATCTCTTTTAGGTTATATTACATCTGTATATCCCGATATGACTGGTTCACCATCCCAACAAAACTTGCCTACATACCTAGCAGAATACTTTAACAAATCCTTATCTCGTAATTTAAGAGTAATAGCCAAAAACACCAGCTACCCTCTAGGTATCTACCGATCATGGCAGGAAATAGGAAATACCTACCGTCGCGATGAACTTTTCCAAACGGTTCCGGAAATATGTGTATGTTCACCTGGAACAAGTAACTTTATATATATATCGTAAGTGCTTATAAGCAAAATTTTTACGTGGTTGCTTCCAAAGGTACCATTTACCGAAGAAGATTTTCAACCGACGAGAATACGTTAATAGCGTTGACCCACTCTAGCTTCTCGAAGTCGGAATATTCCTTTAGCCTGCAAAATTTACTAACAACGGACATAGAGTTAGCGGTAAGAAATATAGATTAACAAGTCAAGAAATCACAGTATGCATATACTTAGGTTGAAAATTATATTAGCGAAAAAATCAAAGACAACAAGTACATCCAAATCAAGTTGGACGAATGGGGTGAAAAAGGCGTTTTTTATTTGGCTGTTCACTTTAAAGAAGCTCATAAGAATGATTGGTCTTTTAACAACTCAGAGCTGAACACAATAATTATGGGCCTGAACGTCCTCAAACTGAGGTTTCTGCAAGTTAACCTTACGCTCACACCCCACCCTTATACTGCAGAATGTAAGTTCATTTGAGTTCGGGCAGAGTAAATACAAATCAACTCCGTTTTGTTCAGGTTATGAGTTCAAAAGCAGCGGGAAAACCGTTTGCGATGCCTCGAGTCCTGAAACTACACTCTCATCCTTAATTTATACCTCGACTGAAAGTCAACGTTCCAATCAGACTTTCAGTTTCTTTAATAGTGCTCCAACTGATCTACCGACAGTCCAAACCGTCACTTCCACAAAATACTCAACACCTAGTACCGAAAGACAAACAATACCACCTAGCATAACAGGAATCTTATCTCTGCCATACTCCAGTACTTCCATATCTGCAGAGTTATCTACAAGAAATGGAACAGAAAACACAGAACTTCAATCTACTAACAACATCACCATCGAAACAACAATCCTGACTAATGCAACTGTGACAAGTACTAGTAGCGAAACTGTACGAGTAACTAGCATTAGTTCCACTGGAATTTAAATTGCATTAACAACTGCTTTACAAGAAAACCAAACGAAAGTAACTACAACAATCCCTACCCACCATAGTATAACAGTGTCTTTTCACATGTCGTCCACAAAAGAAACTACTAAAAACTCGGACATTATTAGTACCAGTAATAAATCTTTAGAAGAAATTAACCCTCCTACAACAAGCAGCAGAAACTCTACTAAAACCAATGCCGTCCCTACAATCACTCCAAGTCCCACTATGTCCGACTTCATCACGGTACTCTCTGTGGCGACGACTAAATTTGACAAGGATATGTTTAAAGCTGACGTTCCAATAATTAAAAAAATATACAACGGAAAGCTACAATGCAGCATAATATTAACCTAAAGAATTCTAATTCTCCGTGATTAACAGACAAGGCTCTCTTGAGACGTGTAGAAGGAACGGTAGCTTCTGTGACGTACGAAAGTTACTTTTATACCATCACGATTCCTGTTGCTCTCTGTAATTCTTATCTATATTGTATTCTAAGATATATTCCCTAAGATATTTTGCCACACTGCAGGCATTGTCGCGGTTTCTGGATTCTGTATCCTATTATTACATATAGACTGCATTGGAAGAGCAGAAAAAAGGGAAAATATGGTATAAATTACCACTTTTTCATTGTCCAGTCAACTATAATAAGTTTCGAAGACTTTTGCTGTGGAAAGAGTTCTAAAGCACGTAGACCTATAGCCGCAACCTTCGCTAGTGGAGCACATGTGTTTTGCTCTTCGGGGCGAGTTTTACGATAATCACGATCAGAAGCATAATAAAGTCACGCAATGGTTCATATGTCCCATTAATGCTGAATTGAAAATAAAATATACTACTAAATACTGTCCCTGAGTGGCTCTCATTAAAAAATCACTACTAATACTTCTTTGAATGTTTATTAAAAAGCAAACATTTTAATCAGATTTCCTTCTGAATCGTTACTTGCAATATCCGTTCTACAGAAAAAAGGTTCGGAGCTGAGGATCGATCATGGCCCTCTTCCTGTCAAACTTAGTTTTCTCAGCTAACAATTTATTAATATCGACTATAGGACACCTGGGGACCCACACCGCTTTAACTTGTCTCGCGTTATTGGAAGGGTCAAGTGTCCAAGTCCTTCCATCCGGAATACGTAGTATTCCTTCCCTCACGAAGATAACTTTCAGCGATATTTTTTTATTCCTTTGAGCAATCAATAAAAGTTGCACAACTACTGTCGTTTTCATACACTGTGAAGGGTTAGAAGCTCCGAGTTCTACCGTAGTCGTCGTTTCATAATGTTGCTTCTGTTGGGATTGTCAGGTGTTCATTACAACCCAAAGTCCGTTTTTACACACAGAAGGAATACTGTGCAGCAATGATGGTAAGCAAGGGCAGGACATGTTACCCGAACCGAAATCATGTAGTAAAAGGTAAAGTGATTCCGGTTATATTGTAAAAAACACTTTTTAACACTTTTTACGGATAGTGTTCCTAGTTTGTTTGTTAATCCCGGAGTACACCGCGGCTAAATGTCACTGTAGTCTAAACTATACAACTCGACAAGCTAGGAACCAAGAAGTAGAAATAAATGTGAGACGGCACATTCGAGAATTTACGACCACCACATCGAACTACGTACTTTCAAATACAAATCCTCCCTTTAACCTTACTTCTAAATTAATTACCCATATAAGCGAAAACCAAAGCCTTGCGGACTTTGTAGTTGCGGGGGGCCTGTACAAAATATCTTGGAATAATCTCTCGGCAGGTAAATCTAACAGTTAAAACTGTATACGGTAAAACAGTTTATGTGCTATTTGCAGGATACTCAGGAGATGCTCGCATTGGCCCACTGTCATGGAAAACTTTGCCTACTTACTTACACGAAGACTACGATAATGTTTTAAGAGAGAGTCTACGAGAAAAGTCAAGATGGTTCGACTATCCTTTGGGTGCGTACACGCCGCCGTTGTCAAATAGAGCTTACAATTATATGGGTTTCGATTGGGGAAATAATCCTCCGTCACTTTGTAACTGTAATACAGGCACAGGTAACGCATATAACCAAAATTAGCTAACAGCAAAATATACAAGTATAATGTCAGTTTCAATATGGTCGTGCAGGTTTTGTTTATAGAATCAAGTTTTGGGTAGATACCACTTTGTATCTTACAGAGGGCACGGCTCAATACTGGTCGGTGAATACCACGCAATTTATAACAGATACAGAATTAGCGGTAAAACTTCCTGATAAAAAAATAGAATGGATTTTAAACGTACTTTCCAAAAGGTTGACGATTATGCTAGTTACGCATTCGGTGAAGTTTACTTACAGTCATTTTTTGAAAACTCGACAATTAGAGAAGCCAATCCTTTCTCGATGAAACTGTACTTCAAGGGTCAATATGATAACTTTTGGAATAGTAGCACTTCGGAAGTTAACTACAAGCTACGCAACATGACCACCTTACAACTGAAATTTCTTAAAATTAACTTAACACTGACTAGCCCGCCGCGTGCAATAGGGTGTAAGGCACTGAAATTTCTGCAATAATTAAGAAAATAAATATTGATTTTCTTCTAGGTTATTTTCGGGATAATTTTATTGACAAAGAATGTATTAAACCCACAATTTCGCTATCAACATCTCAGAATAGTATAATAATGACAAGTACGCTAACTGATGGCCAAAATGATACACTCACAACAACTGGAGCAGCTAACGCAGAACCTTCCGTTACAACTGCAATGAGCTCGAATCCGTCAACCTCAAACGGGGAGTCCAATACATTAGTCAATAGTGTGGATACTGGTGCGTCAAATCCTCTCAGCAACAATTCCAGCTACTTAACCCCAACAAGCAACGACAACTTTACGGGAAACACGAGCATAACGCAGCAATACAATTTCTCTCTTATAACGAATGTTCCAGCATACAATAACACATTGTACTTGACCCCTACTTATACTCAGTCGTCCATACATTACACGACAGGTAGTAAATTTATTTTGGTGGAAATTTATGATAGTTCTCACCAATAATTCAATAATACATTAAAATGTGAAGGCAGTTCACTGGTACCAAATCAAAGTTTGGTCAACAGCACAGGAACTGTGTCATCAGCTACGGGCAATACCAACAATACGATTACAACAGATTTGCCCCTTACGACAACTTCAAACGAAACAATTTCAACTACAGCTGGTTCGACCACTACATTCAGTGACCTTAGCTTGACCAGTTTATCGCAAACTCCTGTAAATGCATCCCAAAGTCTTTTAAGTTCCAGCATCATAGCTTCGACAACAGAACTGCCGACGGGGACAACGTTCGACAAGGATCCGCTTTTCCTAGCCCAGGTGCCGGTACTTAGTAAGGTGTACAATGGTGAGTGTACATTGTTATTTAAACTTTTCTTATGAAAGAATTAAAAAAAATTTGTAACCAACAGATCGGATTTTGTTAAAACGTGTCGAAGGGACCGTAGAATATGTAAGCGATCAGGGTTACTTCTACACAATCGCAATTCCAGCTGCTCTTGGTAATTATCAAATCTCTTGTTACCAAAAAAATCATCTAATTTGATTCCTTTATCCAGGGATACTTTTTATTGCTGTTCTTTGTCTCATAATCTGCCAGACAGACTGGGTTGCCTTACTTGCGCCAAAAAAGGCCTAAGTCAGATATAACGCATTTCCTTCTAAACTATCTTTTTTTAAATTTTAATGTTTTAGCCTAAATACTGGTTTGCTGTGTCGTTTCATTAATAATTCTTAAAGAGAATATTGAAGAATTTTACAAGATTGATAGCGTAACACGAGATCACGGTTACAATGTCCTTCGCCGGAAATTTTATCGACTTTTCACGTTGGTCGCCCACAATAAAAAAGTACCCGTACTGACAACAGCATTAAAACTCCCACCACTCCAATAATTACTAGAAAAATGAATCACTTTCCGAGGTTATCTATAATGTTCTGATCACTACAGACACCAACTCAACTTTCACCTAATAAAACGGTAACCATTTCTCCAGCAAGCAGCAACAGCACAGTCGTTCTTCCTCGAGTATAAGAAGTTAATTCAACAATAATTTCAATGACAATTGTAACTTCAACCTAATTGCTGCTTCTGGACTTCGTTTCACACTTTGATAAATTGACTGGATTGACCTGGCAGCACCGAAGAAAAATATCGTCTAATAATGCATTGTTTTTTATTGTTGGGCGAATTTTGATAACATGCCAAACAACCGCCTGCTTGTCACGTCAGTCAAACACACACACAAATATATTCTGACTATATTAGGTCAGTAAAAACTTCTAAATCTTAATGCCTGTATGTGATATCTTTCACATAAGAGTGCGATTCCTTGTAAGGCTGTAAAGAAAGTCCGCAACAACAGAATAAAGATACTCCTCTCGTAAGATGCATTTCAGGCTGGATTTGTGTTTTGGGACGATTCATGAAACAAAAATAGCAACGTTATTCAATACATAATCAAATTTAAGCATTTCCTCAAGAAATATTTCTTAAATTACGATTTCTATCAAATATCTGTTCAATTCTACAATTTAAAAAAGTTCCGCTGGGGAGCCTTGTATCGAGCTCACTTTTTCGCATTTTATTTTAGCCAGCACTTTGGTGTTATAAAATCGACTAGGACACCCGGGGCCCGACATCACTTTGAACACTCTCTCATATTACTGAAAAACGTCCATTGTCCAACCCTTCTTTGCAGAATACGAAGTGTTCCTTCCTTTGCGGAGGATAGTTTTCAGCGAAACGTTTTTTTGCTTTGTTTTATATTTAATCAATAAGAACTTCCATAGCTACTGTGCTTTTGTTCAATGCGAAGGGTTTGAAGCTCCAAATTTTGCCATTCCTTGTTTCAGATCGTTCCTTCTGTTGGGCTTGACAAGTTTGTGTTCACGTCAACCTGTACATCAACCATAACGGGGAAGATTGTGCAGCAATAATGCGAAGCAATAGTAAGGCATGCTGTCCAAGTCAAAAGGACGCACTAAAAGGTAAGCCACGGCACACGGTTACGGCTATATTGTAAAGAAAATAACGAATTAACTTGTAGGAATAATGTTCCTTCTTTGTTTGTTAATACCGGATTATACCACTGCGGAATGCCTCTGTAATCTAAATTATACAACTCGTCAAGCTAGGGACCGGGAAATTTAAAACAACGCAAAGGAATACATTCACGTATTTACTGACAATCGAACCGATATTATACGATTGAAAAGTTCCTTTAACCTTACTTTCGAGATAACTAATTACGCAGCCAAGAAAAATCAGAGTCTTGCGGACTTTGTATTGGCGGGAGGCCTTTATGACATGTCTTGGATTGTTTTCCCATCAGGTAATAGAAAGTGTTTTTAGCATAAATATACGTGACTTAACAGCTATGTGGATTCGCAGGTTCCAACATGATATACATAGACAGCAGAGTTTTGCCTGATTATGTGCGTAATGTCTACCCTAGTATTGTAAAGGATAACCTACGAGACAGGTCCAAAATATTTTACTACTCCCTGGGTGCCTACAGACCGGCGATAGCCATGATAAATTATAATTATACTGGTCTTGATGATTACGCTAGTAATGCATTTGGTGAAGCTTTTTTACACTCGAATTTCGTAAACATTACAACAACCAATATTACGATGAAACTTTACTTCAAGGGTCAATATGATCCCTTTTGGAGTAGTGACACTTCTGAAGTTAACAACAAACTACGCAACATGACCACCTTATACCTAAAATTACTTAAAACTAACTTAACATTGACTAACCCGCCGCATGCAATAGGGTGTAAGTTATGGAACTTACTACAATAATTAAGAAAAATAATATTTATTTTTCTTTTCTTAGGTTATTCTTGGGTTGATTATTCAGACAAAGAATGTATAAAACCCACAATTTCGCCTACAACTTCTCCAACTACTACAATAACGACAAGTACGCTAACTACCAGCGAGGATGATACATTCACAACAACCGTTACAACTGACGCAGAAACTTCCGTAACAACTGAAATGAGCTCAAATACGTCAACCTCAAACGGGTCATCCACTACCTTAGCCAATACTGTGAACGATGGTACTTCAAATCCTCTTAGCAACAATTCCAGCTACTTAACAACAACAAACAGCAACATAATGGGAAACACTACATCCACTACAATAACACAGCAATCTAATGTCTCTTCGACAACGAATGTTCCAGCATACAATAACACCTCGAGCTTGACCTCCACGTATACTCAGTTGTCCACGAATTACACGACAGGTACTCAATAAGTAGGATGGAATTAATTCATGACAGTTCTCACCAATAATTCAATTTTCTTTTAAATATGAAATATGAACAATTTCAACTAAAGCTAGTTCGACTACTCCATCCACTGACCTTAGCTTGGCCAGTTTACTACAAACACCTGTAAATGCATTCCAAAGTCTTTTAAATTCAACCATCGCAGCTTCGACAACAAAACTACCGACCAGGACAACGTTCGACAAGGATCCGCTTTTCCTAGCCCAGATGCCGGTAATTAGTAAGGTTTACAATGGTGAGCGTAGATTTTATTTAAACTCCTTTTGCGGAGGAATTAAATAATTTTTGTAACCAACAGATCGGATTCTGCTAAAACGTGCTCAAGGGACCGTAGAATATGTAAGCGACCAGGGCTATTTCTACACAATCGCAATTCCAGCTGCTCTTGGTAAGTATCAAATCCCTCGTTCCCAAAAAATATATAATTTGATTCCTTTGTCCAGGGATACTTATTGTTACAGGGCTTTGTCTCGTTATCTGCCAGATAGACTGGATTGCCTTTCTTGCGCCGAAAAAGACTTAAGTCAGATAATGCATTAAAAATAAGATAATTCCTACTAATTATGTTTAATTTATGTTTTACAAATATTAGTGTTTTTAGCCTAAATATTCGTGTGCTACATCGCTTCATTTTAAGAAGAATGTTGACGAACTTTACAAGGTTATTAATAGCATAACAACACGAGTTCACGGTTGCAATGTCCTTCACCGGAAATTTTATTGACTTTCTATGTTGGTCGCCCACAAGAAAAGTACCCGCACTGGGGGTCAAGTGTACCATTATTTCTTCACATAGGATATCGAAATGGCTGTAACACACGTCCAATAGCCCTTCACCCCTTCACGAAACTTTACACGCTAAGCTTGACCTCCTCCAGTTTTATGAGCTTCGACAGCTGGCACAATTCCCGAAGGACTCCGAAAGAACCTTTTACAATAATGCATTGAATGTGTAACGTTTTAAATGAACTTTCTTAACGTCAACCCAACACAGTACAATACAATACACTACCGTTAACAACGCTGTATGAGTTACAAACACGGATCTATATGCGATTGTTTCCGATTTACAGGAAAACAATTTTTGCTCGAATTTACTCAAAACTTTTTTGCGCAAAAGTTTACTCTTCAGACTTGTTGGATACCCTTCCCAAGCTCCGTAATTTTAAAACGTTCGGAGAAGGAAGTTATTGTTATATCAGGGCCACACAGTTCTTTTCTTAATACATTAATGTTTCTTCAACAGCAAGAAATCATTCAAAACTGCTAATA
This sequence comes from Lepidurus apus apus, assembly GCA_022832285.1. Taxonomy (NCBI): domain Eukaryota; kingdom Metazoa; phylum Arthropoda; class Branchiopoda; order Notostraca; family Triopsidae; genus Lepidurus; species Lepidurus apus. The sequence goes on from JAGJRO010000307.1 coordinate 68,277, forward strand.
GATTACACATTTATATAATAATAGTGTAATTACAGAAGAATATGAGACCTCTTTTAACCTCTTAATTTATTTGACTAAGGCGAATTTAATGCCTATTGCCGTGATTTTACTTCTTTTAAAATTTATGAAGATGTACGTATTGGAAGACGATATCACAGTTAGGTGGATAGCTTGAGAAGTGAAAAAACAATAGAAAAGTCATACAGCAGAATTTTTATGCCAGAATTGGGTTAGTGTCTAATTTCCGTTCAGCATTTCATACTCTGATCTCGAAAATTGATTATACGGCTACGAAATCTGCTTCTTTTAATAGTGTTTGGAACTTAGTCTTGGAAGAGATATCTGTGACGGGACAACATTTAACACCAAGAATAAACTAATAAACTTGTCTTCACAACTGAAATACGCACAAATAATTATTCTGTGTCTGTTCTAGTATTATATAAACCCTAAAATCTCCTGTAACGAAATTTTGGCATATAAAAGTGAATTTTTATAGTAAAATTCGTTTAAGGCAGTGTTATAGCCTCGCATTAAAGATTAACATTCATTTGAAGGGTCCTAGGGGCGGTTCGCATGAATTATCGCTGTATTGACTTCCGAAAAGTGTCAAGCCAATAAATCCCCGGTTTTCCTTTCCCTTAAATGGGGTCGCGGCCGGGGGTATACTCTTTATAGATACTCATTTGAAGGGGTCTTTAGGACTTGTTGCAACATTTGCTTTGCATAATCAATAGAGTTAACAAGTTAGGTCTTGCTAATAACACGTGTTGATGAAAAGGGCTAAAGGCGGGTGAAATGCCTTGCCTCTCTCCATTGCAACTCTCGTGGTCCTAACCTTCTGAAGTAAAATGTGGCAACAGGAGACGAAAAGTTCAAATCATTTGTACATTTGGAAAGCGAAAGGTAGTTGAACGACATCTGAAAGACAAAATTTAAAAATGGTAAAGTTATTCTAATAATTCTATGAATGCTTAGGATTATTTCTTCTCATTTTTCTGCTGGTACCCGACTTGACCTCCGCCGAATGTATGTGTAATCTAAATTACACTAGTCGGCAGACGAGGAATGTAAAAGTCGAAAATTACGCGAAAGAATATATTCACAAATTTACAGCCAACATAACCCAGTACCTACTGACGAAAACATCCAAACGGTTCAACCTTACTGCTCAACTTACAAATTATACTAAGAATTACCCAACCCTAGGGGACTACGTATTAGTGGGAGGCCTAACTACCATAAATTGGACGAACATTTCTTCGAATTACGAACTCATGATTAAAAGCCTACAATCAACTTATTACAAGAATTCTTCAACTTTACTAAACATAACCCTAAACTCTACATTTTCCTGCTGTTGTGACTTCACTAATCTAAGTCTATCTGATTACTTATCAAATTGCTATTTTGGCTACCTCGAACGAAAGCTAAAAGAAACGGGCGCAAACTTCAATTATCCCTTGGGAGTCTACAATTCATGGGGGGACGGAATTACACGTACAGAAGTATTGACGCAACGACGTACTCCCCGAGTTGCATTTGTTTAGTTTATACAGGTAACTAAACTATTTTACACACTTAACTGGACGATTTAGCAATGTGATATATAGGATTCTCGTACGAGTTACGCGTTGAAATTAATACTACCACGCATTTACCTTTGCAGTATTATAATAAATTTACGGTAGACGGTAGGCTAATGATGAGAGATCTGGAGTTATCGGTACGCGAAATGAAGCTATAAGAAACGTAATAACTATGGAGAGTTTGTGCTTATTATCTTAAAAGGTTGACAATGCAATTAGCGAGAAACTCGGCCAACTGTACATCCAATCAGATTTCGAACGTTGGCATGAGAATCTCCGAAAGAACGTCTTTTTCATCACATTGTACTTCAAGGGGCAGTATACTAATTCGTTGACTTATGCCAACTTAGTCAATAGCAGTATAACTAAACTGAACTTCTTGCCACTCCGCTTTTCAAGAGTGAACGTGACACTGGCTGCTCCGCCAATTATAACCAATTGTAAGCCTTTCCTTCCAAAAAGGCGTGACAAGTTTATTTTGCTATATTTCGTTCCGTTAGGTTCTTTGTACATTAATAAATTACCCAGCCAGTGCTTTCCAGCCAATCCTCTACCACCTAAAACTTACAACTCTCATTCACCAACACTTCGGCAACAAATATTACGATCGAAGAATCTGCACCAATCATACCTGAAACTTTATACATACTCTCGGCAAGTTTAGACATTCCAGAGGAAATACTCGTCACCATAATGGATCAACCTACTGAAAATACTTCCCTTCCTTCTGTTGAAACACCCACCGTTCCAGTACTTACTAGAAAATTAATTACTTTCAGAAGGTACTTATAATATTCTGATCACTATAGATACCAACTTTACCTAATACAACGGTGACCATTCCTCCAACAATCAACAGCACAGAAGTTCCTCCTCGAGTATTGGAAGTTAATTCAACAATAACTGCAATGACGAATGAAACTTCATCCTCGCGGACTATTAATGCAAGCTACTCCACGCCTAACCAGCGTGTACAGCCTGTACTCCACGATCAAACGATTACGATCACCATCCCAGCTTTAAACCAATAACCAAAATTGTCCCTACCCTGCCTACAGAAACGACAGAAACTACGTCTAGCACTCCCAACGCAATGTCACCAGCAGCTAATTCTATCGTAGCAATACAAAAAAATCCGAACAATTCAACACTCTCAACCAATGTCCATACCCTACCCACCCAGACTAATCCAACTACATCCCAAATATCCAAAGCTCCTCTACTACTGCTTCTCAAGCTACCTCTAAAGTACCAGCTTCTACCATCCCATTTGACGACGATCCGTTTTTCAAGCGCGAGGTTCCTATACTAAAAAAAATTTACAACGGTAAGTTACGCGGTTTTCTTTACCCGACTGTTCATCTCACAATAAATTGATATTTTAACCATCATTAGACCCAAAACTTGTGAAACACATGGAAGGAACTGCAGCTTCTTTGACGCAAGAATCTTATTTCTACACTATAGCAATTCCGGCTGCTATTGGTAAATACAATCTCTCTTTTTATAAAAACGAAAAGCAAGGTAGAGTACTTAATATATAATGATAATATTTTGTGCAGGTATTATCGCAGTTAGCATTCTCTTGCTTACACTCTGCCAAATTGATTGGATAGGCTTGGCGTCAAACAAGAATGAAGCCAAAGCGGACGTGCTATAATCTGTGTGATATTCACGTATGCTTTTATATTACTAATTGCTGTGCCGTTCTATTGAGATGGAGCTCGCACCTAAAGTTATGCTTCACTTTTTTTCTGGGGAAAGTTATTTAAAGAATAACCAATAAACTCGTGATTTTTTACACGTTCTGTCTTAATGCAAATCACTGCGGTTTCAATTGTTTTCTTGGTTAAGTGATTAATTGAGCCTACGATTGATTTACCTTACGATATGAAAGATTTAATACAAAACATGACTTCACATTAAATTTTCAAAATAAGATTAACTAAGCTTTGAAGTTCCGTGATGTTATTCACAAAATTGTTCACAGAATTCATAAAAGCAAATTAGAAAAAAATAGGGGTTAGGGCACCATGAGGCACTAAGGTACTATATGCGTGCTAATTTATGAAGCAGCATATGTATACATGTTGCTTTTTTTAAACAAATTCCCATAAATCATTCTCATATTGACTAGAATGCTTAGCAGCACGAAACGCTCAAGTATCGAGTCGGTGGGTTGGAATACTGGAAAGGGGGTCTTGTTTTATCTGATTTTTTCTGCACAACTTTAATCAATATATAATACTCTTGTTAACAAATTAATGACCCGAAAGGTGCAGGGAAACAAAAGGGCACTTGTATAGCATTGCTCAGTTCATTTGACGTTTTCCTTCCAAATGGTCAAAATTATAATTTAATTAACTTTTGTCTCTCAAGCTGAACAGTATATTACTGTATTTCAAGGGGCACTGTGCTGCTGTACTTTACTTCAAGCTGTACTGTACTTCAAGCTGCGTTTAGCAATGGGAAAGAACAAGGGAATTAGAAATGATCTCCCAGGATTGGCTGGCTCTTTAAAACGTAAGTTGAATTCCAAAAAAATACAATTGTAAATGACACCCGTTTAAACAACAGGAGTAGTGTTGCTAGTCTCTCTGTTGCTCCCTGACTACACATCCGCAGAATGCCAGTGTAACCTGTACCGGGCCGTCCGCCAAATTCGAGAATTATACATAGAAGATTACGCGCAACAATACATCCAGAATTTCACAGCAAACGTTACCAAGAGCCTTCTAAATCAGTCAAAATTTACCTATAATTTGACGGCAAAGCTCTCCAATTATATTGGAAATCAAAGTTTGGGGCGATTTACTCTTTTGGGAGGCTTGTACAACATTTCTGCGGACAAACTTGCCTCAGGTTGCTCAACATAGCTTTCTGAGCTTATAAATCGTGTAAATTATTGGAAATTATTTCAGGTAACTTTCTATTGTATTCGCTAACTGCGGCGACCTACAATTGTCAGGACGAGAACGTCAACATGTCGACTTACATTACACATTGCTATAACCAAACTCTGGAGAAGCAGCTCCAAGAGTTAGCGACGAATTGGAGCTACCCATTGGGTGTGTACAAATCATCTTTAATGAAAAACTATAATTACGTCAGCGTTGACTCCGTGAAAAACTCAATTTGCTTTTGTTCAACGAATTCAGGTAAAACCCAATAAAATCTTGATCTGCAGACTGAAAGCAGAAATTCAATAGTGTCTGATAGGGTTCTCATATCACATTCACTTTGGGATAGACCCAATAAATTTACCGGCACTTTATTATAACCGCGCTTCGATTATTGGAAAATTAACGGAAAGAGACGTGGAATTGGCGGTACAATTTCTCAAATAATGATTTAAAATTAACATTTGGTAAATTTTAATGTTTAAGGTAGGTTGATAACGCGACAAGTATCCTATTTGGCGAAACTTACGTCCATTCTGAATTACAAAATTGGATTTCACCTAACAGCAGTGGCTTATGCGTCTTGCTTTATTTCAAGGGTCAGTATGATCTTTGGTGGAATAGCGAATTATCGAACGCTAGCAATACTCTAAGTGAGATGACTGGCTTATATCTGGAGTACCTGCAAACTCGCCTGCTAGTCGTATCCAAGCCCATAATAAGAGACTGTAGGTCTTCTTGTATCACAAGAATTTAACCAAATAGATAGAGTCAATTTCATTACAGGTACTTCTTACAATAACGGTACAAGCCGTCCGTGCCCTAAACTGCCAGTAGTAACGACGACGAATTCATCACTAACAAACAATACAACTTACACTTCGTTAAATGTCACCGATTCTACCTCGCAGCAAGAAAACGTGGCTACAAACACAACGATCCCGTCTACCATACCCTCGACTATACTCGATATCTCAACACCAATGCTAATCAACACAACTAGTACCAGCATTGCAACTACTTTACTTCCTTCGACTGTAAGCTCTACCATTACTGTAAGTATTAGACTTTATTTTACTTTACAGGGCATACCTAACTTCTTAGGATCTATTTAGATAACCGGCAACCAAAAATTAGCAACAGCACAATTTTTTAGCAATACCAGCAATAGCAGCACTGCAACAAAATCTCCCTTATCTACGACTCTTTCAACTAATTTAAGCACTCCAAATGGAACACAGCAACAAACTAACGATACAGTGCCTACCCAAACGACTCCATTCAATCAGAGCATATCCGTATCAACAATTGCCTCTACCCTATCTAATGGAACTACTCTAACTACACCCCAAACCTTTTCAAACTCTTCTACTAAAGCTTCGACAAAAGTACTGGCCTTTACTACCCCATTTGACGAGGATCCCTTTTTCAAAGCTGAGGTTCCCGTCGTGAAGAAAATATACAACGGTAACTCTCATTAGTGTACAGATACAAATTACAAATTGTCTTAAGCCAATAGATAAAATTTTGTTAAATCGCATTGGAGGAACTGCACAAGAAACTTCGTTGACAGAAAAAGTCTGTTTCTACACGATAGCCATCCCGGCTGCACTTGGTATTGTACTACATATGCAATCTTATTTCTGAAAAGGGACTAATATTGGTTTGTGTAGGCATACTTACATGTTCCCTTCTTTGCTTGGTATGTTGCCAAATGGATTGGATTGGCTTGTCAGACCCAAAGAAAAATCAACACTAATTACAGGGTCTTAAAGAGTGAATTTCACGTTCATGGTTTTCCAATAACACATTTTCCGCCGTGTTGTGTAAGAAATCGATATTGAATGTCTTTCGTTCAGTTTCACTACTTTTCCTTCTTGGCCACACTACTAAAAGACCACAAGTACGGGTCAGTGCAATAAATGAGGCACTGAGACAGCTTTAATTCATGTTGGTTACTGTATGTGTACTCATTTAGGAAGCAGTATATGTACACGTTGCTTTTGTTAAAGGAATTCTCGTAAGTCACCCTTATATTGACTAATATGCTAGCAGGCCAATATGCTGAAGTACCGAGTCGGCAGGTCGGAATAATGTAACCCCACTAATGAGCCGGAAAAGCCATTTTCTTGAAAGGGGGTGACCTGTTTTCTATAAATTTCTTTCTACACACATTAATCAATATATATATTACACTATACTTGCGTACCAATTAATGACCCGTGTTGATGCCAAGGGAACAAAAAGGTACTTTTATATATTTACTCAGTTCGTACGGCGTTTTCTTTCCGAATAGTCAAGAGTGTACTTTAATTAACATTTAGCTTTCAAGCTGTACTGTACTTCAACGTGTTTTGTACTGCAAGCTGTACTTTACTTCAAGTTGTACTGTATTTCAAGCAGCATTTAGCAATGGGAAAGAACCAGGGAATTAGAAATGCCCTCCCAGGATTGGCTGGCTCTTTAAAAGGTAAATCGAATTCCAAAAATAAAGTTGTAAATGACACCCATTTAAACTACAGGAGTGGTGTTGCTAGTCTCTCTGTTGCTCCCTGACTATACATCTGCAGAATGCCAGTGTAACCTGTACCCGGCCGTCCGCCAAATGCGAGAATTATACGTAGAAGATTACGCGCAAAAGTACATCCAGAATTTTACAGCAAACGTTACCGCGAACCTTCTATATCAGTCAAAACTTATCTACAATTTGACGGCAAAGCTCTCCCCTTACATTGGAAATCAAAGTTTGGGGCGATTTACTCTTTTGGGAGGCCTGTACAACATTTCTGCGGACAAGCTTGCCTCAGGTTGTTCAACTTAGCTTTCCGAACGTATAAATCGTGGAAATTAACATAAATTATTTCAGATAACTCTTTACTGTTTTTTACGACAACGTCCTACTCTTGTCAATACCAGTACGTTAACATGTCGACATACCTCACACGTTGCTATTTTCAAACTATGGAGAAGCAGCTTTTGGAGTTGGCGACGAATTGGAGCTACCCTTTGGGTGTCTACCCGTCACGTTCACGTGGAAACTATACTTACGTTAGCGTTGACTATGGGAAAAACTCAATTTGCTTCTGTTCAACGAGCTCAGGTAAAACCCAATAAAATCCTGACCGGCAGATGAAAAGCATAAATTCAATATTTTCTGATAGGTTTCTCATATCACGTTAACTTAGACGTAGACCCAAGAAATTTATCGGCGCTTTCTTTTAACCGAAGTTCGACTCTTGGCAAATTAATGGAAAGGGACGTGGAATTATCGGTACAATTTCTCAAATAACGATCTAAAATTAACACTGGGTACATTTTAAATGTGTAATATAGGTTGACTACGTGACAAGTTCCCTATTTGGCGAATCTTACGTCCACTCCCAATTAATATCATTGCATTCAATTAACAACAGTACCATATGCATCTTCCTTTACTTCAAGGGTCAGTATGACCCTTTGTGGGATAACGAATTCTCAAACACTAGCAATACTTTGAGTAAGGTGACCAGCTTATATCTGGAGTACCTGCAAACTCGCTTGCTATTTACAAACAAGCCCGTAATAGTATCATGTGAGTCTTATTGTATCACACGAATATAACCAAATAGCTGGAGTCAATTTCATTACAGGTACTTCTTACAATAACGGTACAAGAAGTCCGTGCCTTACACTGCCAGTAGTACCGCCAACGAATGCATCACTAACAAACAATACAACTAACATTCCGTTAGATGTCACCGATCCTAACTTGCAGCAAGAAAACGAAAATGTCACCATTCTCTCGAATAGCTCAACGCCTAACCAAATCAACATAAACAGTACCAGCATTGCAAATACTTCTATTCCGTTGACTTTAAGCTCTACCACTACTGTAGGTTATTAGACGCGTTTATGACTTTACAGTCTTAACTTCTCAGGATCTTTTTTAGACAACCGGCTTGCCTAATACAACGGTATCCGCGTTCCCAACAATGAATACAACTAGTACCAGCATTGCAAATACTTCTCTTCCTTCGACTATAAGCTCTACCACTACTGTAAGTGTTAGACTGTTATGACTTTACTGGTTTAACTTCTCAGGATCGTTTTAGATAACCGGTTTGCCTAGTACATCGGTAACCGCGTCACCAACTATGAATACCACTCTAGAGCCTACTCAACCACCTACGGCTAGCTCTTCAGTAAGTTCAATTCATTACTAACAAATAATCAGGTTAACTTTCCGTAAGATGTAACCGATCCTAACTTGCAGAACGGAAACGTGGCTACAAACACACCGATCCCTTCTACCATTATCTCGACTAGCTCAACGCCAAAACTAACCAATACAGCTAGTACCAGTATTGCAAGTACTTCCCTTCCTTCGATTGTAAGCTCCACCACTACGGTAAGTATTAGACGTTTATGACTTTATAGGGCATATCTAAGTTTTTGGGATCTTTTTAGACGACCGGCAACCAAAAACTAGCAACAACCCAACTTCTTAATACTACCAATAGCAGCACTATAACAAAACCTCCCTTATCTAAGACTCTAAATTCAACTAATTTAAGCACTCCAAATGGAACACAGCGACAAACTAACGCTACAGTGCCAATCAAAACGACTCCGTTCAGTCAGAGCGTAACCACATTTGCCTCTACCCTGTCTAACCGGACTACTCTAACTACATCTAAAACCTTTTCAAGCTCTTCTATCAAAGCTTCGACGAAAGTACTTGCTACTACCCCATTTGACGAGGATCCCTTTTTCAAAGCTGAGGTTCCCGTAATGAAGAAAATATACAACGGTAACTCTCACTACTGTCGTAATTTTTCTCCGTATAAAAATTAAACCTGTCTTAAACCAATAGATAAACAATTGTTGACTCGCTTTGGAGGAACGGCACAAGGAACTTCGGTGACAGAGCAAGGCTTTTTCTACACGATTGCCATTCCGGCAGCACTTGGTACATATGCAATCCTTTATTTCTTACAAAAGGGATTAACATTTGTCTGTGCAGGCATACTTACATGTTCCGTTCTTTGCTTGGCATGTTGCCAAATGGATTGGATTGGCTTGTCAGGCCCAAAGAAAAGTCAATACTAATTTCAGGGTTTTAAAGAGTGAATATCACGTTCTGGGTTTTCCAATAACACATTTTCCGGCGTGTAATGTAAAAAAAACGAAATTCGATATCTAATGGCTTTGCTTCGGTGTGACTACTTTTCCTTCTTGACCACACTACTAAAGGCACGAAAAAGTATAAACATTAAAGACACATTCCCTCGCGTTCTAAACCCTCAGGTCAAATTCTGAATGAACGAATGAATCATGCAAAATTAGCTTTATATTTTGCATGAAGTCACAAATAACTGCGCTACTGTACCCAGTGCTATAAGAGCCCTTATTTCTTACAGAAGGTTTTCCTGATAATACCACTTGTGGTCGAACCTTTGCGCATTACAAGCCAGCAAGAAAAAAAATACAAAAATAAATACAGGGGTCATTCCGGCTAGTGACAATGATTATTGCTTCCTCGAATGAGTGGTCAAACCCCGCTTCGGATTCTTGCTGTTTATTTTTGGCTTCGGTCAATCAATACAATTAAGACTAGCATAGCAACTGCTACGATAGATATTGATGACCAAAAGGTCATAAAACTGGGGTGCGGACTCATTCTAAGGTTCACAGTCCTTTCTGTTCCAGAATTGCGAACGTGTGTGCATGTCTTCGAGATATTTTGATTCGTTCTTTCGTCAAAATCCTCCAACAATGGCACGCAAGCAGAAAGGCGTCGGAAGTAATTCTGCAAGCTTTAAAATTTTTTGCCAAGGTAAGAATGCTTACGAAATTGAGTTATAATGGAACTGGAATAAAAAATATGCAAAAGCAGGAATAGTGATCCTTGTTTGTACCCTGATTCCGGATTTCACTACAGCGGAATGCATGTGCAATCTCAGTTATACTGACCGACAAGCCAGGGACCTGGAAATCAAATTGTCCGCGAAGAAAATCGTCGAATTCCAAACCGATCAAACCACCCAATACCTCATGGGAACCACCACCCCTCCTTTTAACCTTACCGCCAAATTGATGAATTTAACAGTTGGATTCCAAGGTATTGGGGAATTTATCCTTGCAGGAAAAATAGCGAACTTACTATGGGCGAACTTTTCATCAGGTAGCTGATAGGCTTACGTTTTTTTGGCGTAAAAGACTTTTTTATACGAGCTTTTAATTAGGCTACGTGGGAACTAACAATTCCAAACTATGGGGCTGGGCTTGCAATTCTTCGGGATGCTTTGCCAGTTGGTTAAATTTGTCCGATTACCTAAGCCTTAACTACCATCGTGATGTTTGGGATAAAGCCACGGATGCTGCAACGAAATATAGCTATCCTTTAGGATATTACAGACCAAGTCCATCCAGATCTTACAACTACTCCAGTCTCAACATCACCAGTAGTTCTCAATCACTGTGTTCCTGTTCGTCTAAATCAGGTAAGAGACGGTCTACAAAATCTAAACTAACCGAACTAAGAACGAAATAATTTAAATCAACAAACTAATTTACGTAAATACGTCGCCATATAGGTTTTTTTTACAAAGTGCGTTTCACAATAGACCCGAAAATCTTCCCATCGTATTATTATGATAGATCTACGACAAGTGGAAGGTTGCTAGTAACGGATCTAGAATTGGCAGTATATTGATAATTAGCAAAAGCAACTCAACATACAATTATTTTAAAACATCTATCATGTTTTAGGTAGACGACTTTGCTAGTAATGTATTTGGCGAAACTTATATCCAATCCAGTTTCAATGCCTTTGACCCAACAACCAACAATAGTAACTTCAATTTGACACTATACTTCAAGAACGGGTATAACGAGTGGTGGAATATCTCCAACTCGGCCACAAACGACAAGCTCAGCAAATTGACCGCAATACCCATGAGATATCTTAATAAGACTTTAAACATTACTGCTCCGCCACAGATTCTAGCGTGTAACAACTTCTGCTCATTTAGTACTTTTACGCAGGAAGTAGGATTTAAAATTGTTTTCTTAAAGGTAACTGGTACGGTAACAATGGTACAAATGGTTCATGCTATGAACCCACGACAGTGGCAACGACATCTACCACGGACTTAACAAGTAGCGGTACGCTAATTAGCACTGAAACTAGCCCAAGTAATACCGAAGCTTCAAGTTCGAGTCAAAGTACAAGTACTCCGGATACACCTTCAACTAGCATTCCGGTATTTCAGAAATTTCTCACTTATTTGAAAAAAAAATCTTGAAAAACGTACTTAAAAAAAGTCCTCAAGCTCATCAAGTGCAACCGAAATCACGCCTCTCGTAAGTAGCAGCTCTCGAACAGATACTCAGCCTACTCAGCTGTCTACAACGATTGGGTTGCAAGGATCACAACTTGAAACTACTACTTTAATTTCGTCCTCATCGAATACAACGAATAGTAGCACGCGGGATTCCACGAGCTCTTCTTTGACGTCATCCTCGAACGGAATGGATTCAAACTCGACTAGAACATCACCTTCGCAAACTAGCATGATTGCAAATCAAACGCAGATGACTGCACTTACTAAGAAAGTATCTAATTCTTCAACTACACCATTTGATGACGATCCGTTCTTTCAAGCTGTGGTCCCTGTGATGACTAAAGTATACAACGGTACGTCAAAAGGGTATTTCCTCTCTTTCTGACAATTAACTGCAAAATATTCTGGGCAGATGGGAAGATGCTTAGGGGAATAGGAGCAACAGCATCTCCGGTGTCTGAACAGACTTTATTCTACACTCTCACACTTCCAGCGATTCTCGGTGAATTTGCAAGTCCTTTTGTTGACGAAACTAGCCTAAAACATATATCTGCAGGCTTACTCTTATTTACTGGACTGCTACTTATCCTTTGCCAAACAGATTGGATTGGATTGTTAACACCGGGCAAAACGATGGTCTGATAAACTCAACATTTATTGTATAGTTAGTGTGTGGATTTGGCCAATTTAGTGAGAGAGATTCGCTTCTTAAATTCAAGCAATAACTCATCTTAAATTCAAGCAATAACTCACAATTTAAACTATCACACTTAATTTTGACATTGGAACAAGTGACTAAAACATAATTTCTCACGTGTGAGCTCTCTTAGCCTTATAACAAAACTCAGCAACAAGACCCAAAACTGATACTTTGAGTATAATTTTGAATTTGAATGCGTTATTACTATAACACTCTTCCAACTCTTGCACACATTCATCAGTGGACTTTTAACGTGGCCAAGCGTTATCAATTTCCAATAAAGCATTTTAAATTCACCCGAAGCCAACAATGAACGCCTCCAAACCATTTCAGTCTATTACTTTTACAATCTTACTGGAATAGTGACAAGCGTTATGGACCCTACAACGAAGAATAGAGCATCGAATGCAAAAGCAACATAAGAGAATACTTGAGATAACATAAGAGATATACTTGGGTTTTGAGTTGTATATTATAATTTATATAGAATATTCATCATGTTCTGGCAGCTTTAATTGTTAAATTAAGATTATTTTACCTTTGTGATCAGTTGGTATTTGTGAAGGACTACCGTACCCCACAGGATTGCTGAGAGGACGAACATAGTCTTCACTGACAATAATATGACATCTGGAATGCTTTGACCGAAAAACACAACGTGAGCAAAAGGTTCAAATACTTGGAGCAAAGGTAATCCGTAGTTGTCAATAAGAGCGAAGAATATCAAACAGCGTAGAAACTCGCAGACGGCACCATAGGATTTGTGCTCGTAAACAAATGAGAGGACGACAAAGGATACAATAATGTAAAAACTGTACAGCCACACCATAGTCAAAGGCCACTCCTACAATAAAGATGGAAAAAAAAAGTTGTAAATATGGGGATTTATCTGGTTTAGCTACGACAGTCTTTACTTTAGAAAGCATGTGTAGAGCCATAAAACTCGACACCGTTAAAAGGAAGTGCGAGAGTATGTACGTGGTCATGCCAAATGACATGGGAACGTAGAATTTGGTCCGAGGCTTTACCTATTGTAGGCGAAATATGTCAACGAAAAGTGTATTAAAAAACAACAAAAATTACGCCAGGTAGACGGTCGGGCCATCCTAACCGAGGGCTGCCAGGCTCCCAAGCTGGACCATACATTATCGCTTGAATTTTATTTTTCCATCCTGGTACCGAGCAGAACTTTTCGTAAACTTTTCCAAAGTAAAAAACCTACCACAAACGGCTTAAAAATGGCTCCTTTGGTCTATACGAGAATACCACTAAGTAAAATGGGTTGACAGATTCGACGGGATCAACTAATCCATATACAATTTGTTCTCCTTTCCTCTCTTCAGCAAAAGTCCCGAATAAGCGATCCCATATGACGAGAAATGATCCATAGTTTTTGTCTAGACAATAATCGTTGCTTCCTTTAAAAAAAAATAACAATAAATTTTCCCATATTTGCAACCCGCATTTTTTTATGTTAAATTTTTTTTACCGTGATGGACACGGTGATGGCTGGGTGTGATAAAGATGTACTCTAGAGGTCCCAGGTTGCCTATAAGTTCGGTATGAACCCAGAATTGATATATGAAGTTCAATTGGTAATGTAAGAGAAATTGAGCTGGAGGCACGAAGAAGGCCATGGGAATGTAGAACATCTGTCGTTGAGATATGGGCTGGACGCTTAAAAGCTTAAAAGTACTAGCTTAAAAGTTATACCAAGTAACACCAACTGTTAAAAGTCCCAAGGCGAAGACTGGAAACCAGGGAAAAGTATTCTGAGCTGTGGTGCGCTTGGTGATGAGCCCAAAACAAGTTTATTTCTATCGGATATAGAAAAATTCATAATTAAAACTATAGTTTGAATACGCAGCCCCATTTACCATGTGTCGCTCGGTGACCCCAGTAAAAAAAAAAATCCGCAAGAATAGCTGCCACGTACCAAGTGATGGCCGAATCCCAGGGCAAATCATAGATCCGGTAGTGTTGGTACACATATACGTAAGCGGCGTATTCTACTTGACGGAACATTAATCTGGTTTAACGAAAGTTGTTCCAAAACAAAGGTTAACTTATAGGTCAGCTCAATTTTGGGGGTAGCGTTATTCCATACCGACCGGCTTCGTGAAAAAGCCCCGTAGCTCCGGAAGCTGCAGCGTCTGTCACAGGTGGCACAGGTTTGTTCTTGAACCACATGACCAACCATTCAGCGAAAACCAGGGTTAGGAAAAAGGGAACCTGTTTAAAAATTGGAAACGAATTAAAGAGATTCGAAGTTTTGGGGGACGAGAGGAAGCGTCCAAGACAAACTTACCCTAGATTGCAAATTAGGAACGTCTTCGTAGTTTTCGTACATAGCTTCTGATGGTTTGACCAAGTAGAAGTGGGAACGCACGTTAAACGAGATTGCATTCCATGCGGCAGCAATACCGCTAAACGCTTCATCTGTTGCATGCTGGACAGCCGCTGTCAGTTCGGTGCAATTACTCATCGTTGCTTACCCTGTTGATTAACGGAAATGTACATATTAATATAGCATGAATTTATAAAGTATTACGATGTTACTTATTATTTTTTTTATTTATTTATTAAGTTATAGAGATGAGTTAAGTTATGGAGACAAGGTATATAGAGATGAGTTACCGAACGCATTGCTTCACTTACTGATTGAATTGTCTGAAATTTATTGTAATGGCGCAAAATTAGAGCTCTTGCTTATATGATTTTTTGTACGTAGGTATGCTTTTATGAAAATTAGAAACGATATTTGCCTTGCAATAAAAAAATACTATAAGCTGTCAATATTTTTAAGGCTAGGTAAAATAAAGTGTTAAGGACAAGTGCATGTCATTGTTTAGAAAAGTAACATCTAGAGTAAAGTTGTATTTTAAGATGTTAGATTTTTTCTTAAAATGCACACTCACCTAAGGTTGAGGAACTTGTGACAATATCACCCCCGTGTGCTTCTTATGGAACGTTTCTTGGCATTCGAATTTTTGCTGATTTTTTTTACACTGTATTTTTTTCAGTCTTTAGGGTTATACTGCTTTCTAATCCGATTATTGTTTTTGGGTAAGCAAATTGTACACAGGTTCACAGGTACAGCTTATATTGTAGCACAGTGGCTTTGGAAGCTTGTATAACTTTGCTTCGCAGGCTTAATACAAGAACTTCCCTGATTCGAGGACTCCTTTTATATAACCCATATAATCTCTGGCTTCTCATTCTTACAAGCACTACTCAGCCTTGACCGTGACCCTACTCGTTTACCTTTATGTAACAACAAATAACCTTGCAAATATTTACGGTCATGAGCAAAACAAAACAGAAAACCTCTTACTCTTACCTCTTACTTTCTAATCCGATTATTGTTTTTTGGGTAAGCAAATTGTACACAGGTTCACAAGGTACAGCTTGTATTGCAGCACAGTGGCTTTGGAAGCTTGTATAACTTTGCTTCGCAGGCTCAATACAAGAACTTCCCTGATTCGAGCCCTAAGGCTGCGGTCCCACTAGTCGAATAACCATGGTTATTATAACCTTTTCCTTGGAAATCTATTGCTTTTCCTATCCCTGAGATAGCAATTTCCAAGGAAAAGGTTATAATTACCATGGTTATTCGACTAGTGGGACCGCAGCCTAAGACTCCTTTTATATAACCCATATAATCTCTGGCTTCTCATTCCTACGAGCACTACTCAGCCTTGACCGTGACCCTACTCTTTTACCTTTATGTAACAACAAATAACCTTGCAAATATTTACGGTCATGAGCAAAACAAAACAGAAAACCTCTTACATCGAAAGCCTTGGGATCAGACTGTTTGATTATTATTTAGCGAAAAAACAGCGAAAGGCAGGAGAGAAGTAATACCTGGAAAATGACAATGATCACAAGGTAAAATTACCCCAAATTTTCCATATACGGTATTTTTTCTCTTTTGGTTCCATTACTGTATACTGGTTGGTTCAGCAAATGATTTATAAATTTGGGTAATTTTTACTCAAATTTTATGTGCCGTCTTTTACACCACTAAACAAATGAATAAACCCGTTTACTCTTACATTCGGAGTATAAACAAAACTTACTATTATCTTTAGATAAATAGTTTTAAAAAGTTTGTGAAAATCCATTAAAAAATTTAAATATTTCTTTACGATGATGAGTAAAAAGGCACATTATATTTGTTATATTAACTTAAAGTGTTGTTAAGAAGAAAAGGGAGAAAATGAGGGTGTTTGGATTGATTGGCGAAACTTAGGAGAACACTGAGTAAATGTCAGGGTCGAATGTTGTTACAGGGGATACAATAAAAAAGTGGATAATTCCAGTAGTACTTGGAAGTAGTTTGGGTTTGGATAGTGAGAGAAATAAAGCGTTGAAATACCGGCCATTCGCGACAGTATGGGATCGATGTAATTTTTTAGAAATATTACTTCCATGATAAAAAGATATTGCCTTTCAAAGAAGCTCACATTGAGCATAAATACCTTCCGTGTCGAATCCATTGCTGCCACACAGTTTTTACGTCAGTCGCGGTGTCAGAGTCCGACATTTATGGTTCCGCAAGAAGTTGACTTCATAGAAACTTGCTCACGTCATGTGATTTCGCAGTTGTCGAAAGCACGAATTCCTACGGAAATTTTTAAAAATACATTCAGAATCAATAAAACAGCGACTTAGTGACTGACCACAACAGATATACCGAAACGAAATGGATAAAAGCTTTAAAAAGCAGTTCGTCAAACTCTTGAGTAGTCAGTTGAAATTTTGAACGTGTACCGATCTCAGTTGGAGACATTTCGGTACATTACCGTTGATTCAACTTGAACTTTCGAACGAGGAAACCGAGATAAGTTTATAAAAATGCTAAAACTAGCAAGCGTTTCAAAAGGTAAAGAGATAGTACGTTTTATACCAATTAACAGGCCATTTAGGGTTAATGTGTGTAATTTGGCTGCTCATACCTGATTTCACCACTGTGGAATGCCAGTGTCACCTAACCTACGCCACTCGACAGTTACGGGACTTCGAAACAGAAAAACAAGTGAAAGAATTCATCACACGCCACACAGCAAGGAAAACGGATGACCTGAGTAAAACTACGACTCCTGTTTTTAACCTTACTTCTCAACTTGTCAACAAATTAGCGACAGAACAAAGTATTCCGGACTTTATTCTTAGTGGAAGACTGTACGAGGTGTTGTGGGATAACTTTACAGCAGGTTCGATACAAAATTACACGATTTCGTACGGGAAGTGTTATTTTCAAGTTAATTTATTTAGGATTCAAAGGAAGTTCGTTTGGGACAATCGCTATTAAGTACTGCAATGATACATGTAACCTTGCGTGGGTTACTTTGCCCGAGTTCTTGAGATTAGAGTACTTTAATCCCATTGACAATTACATTCAAAGAACGGCCATTCAAACTTTGTACCCTTTGGGCGCGTACCGACCAGGGGTAGGCAGAAGTTATAATTACAGCAGTTATATTTTTTCGCAAAATCCTCCACAAGCATATTCCTGTATTACTACTACAGGTAAAATTCAAATTAATTTCAGCTAATTAAAACAAATAAATTCATATGGTTATTTAGGTTACGCTTACCGTGTGCGCTTTTCAATTGATGGCACGAATTTAAAGGAAGCTTACTATACCCGTTACGCAGATGGCAGGCAAATGACGACAGATTTGGAATTAGCGGTAAACATTTATACAACTCGGGTTGAAAAATAAGAAAATAAAGTTTCCTAATTTCGATTCTTGTAGGTTGACAACTTTACTAGTTACACATTCGGCGAAACTTACATACAATCTAATTTTGACTTTTGGGATACCGATAGCAACATCTTTTATGTGACACTTTACTTTAACAGCTACTATGACCCTGAAATGAGTACTTCTATGTCGGACATAAACCAGAAGCTAATTGGACTTAAAATCCTAGAACTGAAATACCTAAATTTCAATTTGACCATTATTGCTCCGCCTACTGCCACAAAATGTGAGGAATATTTTATATATAAATTTTTTGTGTTAGATCAGGGTTTCTCAAACGGTGCGCCGCGGCGCCCTGGTGCGCCTCGGTAGGCTTGCAGGGGTGCCGCGAAAGATTCCTATAATTTCATAGATGCGGCAACTATATAGGCCTATGTTCTACGGGGCGCCACGCGAGCTGGGGATATGTTCCGAGGGGCGCCGCGAACGAAAAAGTTTGAGAACCCCTGTGTTAGATGCAAACGTATTACATTGGAATTGTTTCTATGTTGGTTAGGCTACCGGTACAACGGTGGCCAAAGCACGGCATGTGACATCTCTACGACATCTCAAACGCAAATGGTCACAACGACGAGTACATTAACTAGTACTCAAGAACCAGTCACTAGTACGTTCACTAGTACCCAAGGAACAATTACTAGTACGTTAACTAGAACTCGAGAAACACTTGCTAGTGTGGTCACTAGTACCCAAGGAATAATTAGTAGTTCGTTAACTAGTAATCGCGAAAATTTCAGTACCGAAAGACCTACAATTCTAACTCTATTAACAGTAAGTCTTTTTCTATGACACCTACGACACTGTAATCAACTTATATATAGATGCCTTCCTCAGCCAGACTGACTGCAGATAGGAATTTAGCGAACGGCATTCTTCCTACAGTGTTAGCAGTCAATAACATTTTGACTGGAGTGCCACCTTTGCAAGCGACTGATAAAGTATCAGGTCTACTTGATCAGGGTTCATTTCAGTTTGGCCAAATTTTCACCATTCCTTCACTCAACCGCCAGTCTGAAAGTACTGCGACTTTTCCTGCAGTTAATAACAGCACTAGGGTTCCAATAAATACCACCCTTGTGACGTCATCGCACGGAACGACCAGATACCCAGGTAAACTTTACAAACGGAGCATTTTCCCAATAATGCAGAGAATTGGCTTTCACTTTAGCTGGCATTACCCAAGCTACGGTAACCTCAAAAATGAATCTCTCTGTTATGCCAGCGTTCGACGATGATCCTTTATTCAAAGCAGTGGTACCCGTAATGCCAAACGTTTATAACGGTTAGTAAAATGGGGAATGTGCCTAGTTTGCCTGTAAATAATTTTTCGGGGGGGGGGGGGNCTTTCTGACAGACCAGTTTTTGATAAAGGGAATCAAAGAAACTTCACCCGTTTCTGCTCTAAAACAAGCTTACTTCTACACCATAACCATTCCAGCTGCTTTTGGTAAGAGTTCAAATTTATCCCTTTCAAAATTCAGTGGCCTACAAATTCATTGGTTTACGTATAGGAATAACCACAGCCATTGTACTTATTCTCGTATTCTGCCAAATCGACTGAATTGGCATGGCAGCATCCAGCAAAAATGACCCGAAATAACTCGATTTCTGAAACTGTACGTAGTCTTTTTAGCAATAGCACTCGCACATGACCAGATTATAGAAAAAAGTTTAAATCTTGTTAATTTTACACTCGTGTGATGTACGGCACATTCGTAAGCTAAAGGTATTACTGGATGCTTTACTCGTAATACGTAAATCAATAGACCTTAATGCACACAAGAAAGAGCACAAGTGATTGCGAAAATACACGCCATCGTCACATGGATATTTTTCTTCATGAATGAGTTCAATAATGCTTTTTAATTGCCTTAAAGGTAACTAAATTTAATTAATTAACTATGAATTACTGGGTTCCAGACATCTAATAGTCGGAAACCAGACAAACGTGCAGTAGCAAAAAAGGACCACACAACTGGATGATTTGCAGTGAAAAAGTCAAGGTCAAAGTTAATGAAAAAATCGAATTAATCCAGACAAAAAAGGCAAGGGGATTTGCCCTTTTATACTCTTAAAGTGACTAAGCTCCCATGACAAAACCAAAAGCTTTGGCGGATGTCGAACTCAAAATAAGACAAAAAACGACTTTAACGTAGCGAGAAAATTCCAAGAAAGTTCAAAGCATGCATCACACGACTTCATGAAAGAGGGTTTCCTTTTCATTCATAGTTGGGGTTAAGGATCTCCTTATCGATTTACGTAAACAATTTGCAACCTACAGGTAAAAAAAAACGACGATATAAGGGAAACAGAAGGAGAAAATACTCGAGAAGAATTATTCCAAGAGCTTAATCTTGGGTATAGGGTGGAGATCTGTCGAGCAGTACTTGTGTCGCGTTCCCGTAAGACGGGTTGTAAGTCATAACGCGGGGCATAAACATGGGCTGCAAATTACCAATAGGGATAGGCATGGGCACTTGCTCAAAAACTATGTTGGGCATAAGCGTGGGCTGGGTATAGAAATTGTTGACTAAAGCGTCTTCAGCAGCATACCGGCGACGCCTTAAGCGGAATGCCTGCAAATCTTGCGCCGCGGGAATCAGCGAAGCTTGTTGGTGCTGACCGTTGTACTGAGGAGGGGAAGGAGGGTTTGGGCGGCCTTGCGGCACGTTTTGCAGAGCCGCCTGGAGCGCCAAAGTAGCCGAGCTGCCTGGGCGAATTCTACGTTCGCGTTCGAAACACCAACGAAAGCAAATGAAGTAGAAAATTTCGATACAGGCGATCACACTAAAGCCCAGTCCGAGTCCGAGTAATCCACCCATGGCAGCTTAATTTTTGGAATATTGTGTTCATGCTTTAAGAAGGATAAAAATAAAAAAGTCGAAGAACAGAAACTTACAAACAAAATCTTCCCAGCCATAGCGAACCTCCATTTTGTATCGTATGGCTACCTCGTTTTGAAAGAAGAGCGAGACAGGAATCATGTTTTTCCTTTGAAAAAAAGAGTAATGAAATAAGTGAAGGAAATGAAAAAGGCCACGTCGTCTTTACTGAGCATATTCGACTAAGGTTTTATCATCCATGCTTTGCTCATTGAAATTGGTTAGTTTGCGCAAACGACGGAATAAGCTGGAACCGTTGAAAGCAGCACCAGGAAAGGGAGAATATGACATGTGCGCCTTATACTGCATCTCGGAGCACGATGGATGGCAATTTGGACAGTATTCATCCTTTGAAAAAAAAAATCGTTTTTAATTTTTTTTTTAATTACAAGTCTTATTTACCTTTCTGCCACGAGCATCGCCTATAGAAGATGTCGTATTCAAAAGAAAAAATATTAATAAACATTCTTGGCATTCTACTACAATACGTAATACATTTGAAAATTAGGTACTTACTGTGTAGGAAAGAAATAGGAAATATAAGTACTGGAACTTACCAAGCAAAAGGGCGAGTTTAGGCAATTCATCCAAGCCACATATAGGCTTATCACTCGAAACTTAGTTTGTTGCGAAGGTGTTACAAACGAAACTTTAGCCTTTTTAAGAAACATTGCCGATTGCTTTGCCCTCACCTGGATAGAAGTAAGGCCGGCAGCTAAAATTTTTCATCATTACGTGAGTAAGGCATTCCATCATGCACCGCGAAACGCTATAACCGTCGAAAAATTCGAGTTCGGTCTCACTTTCATAATAACACATCCGTTTTTCAAACTTGACGGAATTAATACCCTGGTCGGCCTCAAAACGGATGGCTTCGACTCCGATATAGACAGCGTTATCCACTCCGAGGATGAACCCGCGTTCACTTACGTCCGGAAATTCCTCTTTGTTGTGGAGTAAGATCTAGCAATCACCGTTTTTTTAACTCGTTATTTCCAAACAACTGTTTTTTATGCTACGGCATATTAACTTTACCTTAAAGCCGTCAAAAGTGGTCGTAATAGAGCAATAGTCATCAAGATTACTGTCAAGTAAAACTGTTAAGCC
Source organism: Lepidurus apus apus (assembly GCA_022832285.1). NCBI lineage: Eukaryota > Metazoa > Arthropoda > Branchiopoda > Notostraca > Triopsidae > Lepidurus > Lepidurus apus. The sequence continues at coordinate 90,554 of JAGJRO010000307.1, forward strand.
AGCGAATCTAAATATTGTGTCGTAGAATATTTTCAATAAAAAAATGATCACGTTTTTTAGTCTTTAATTTAAAAAAAGCTTACACCCCTGCGCTGCTAGTATCCTTTAGCTCTTTTCCTGCAGCTAGAGGAATGTACACTTTGAGGTCGTCGTTCACTTCATCCTCTAACAGATCTGAAGAGTTGAAGCTGGCATCGTAATCTGTGCTTTTGAGAGGAGCCAAAGTTTCCTCAGCTGTAAACTCTCGCATGGTTTCCTTGTAGAAAACATCCCAAGCACTGGTAAAATTAAATGAGATTCAGAAAATTGTGAGATTTTGTGAATTTCAGTTCTGAGTGGGATTGGCATGCAAAAGAGTTACTCAGTATCCACTTCAGGGAGGTAGAGTCGGACGTCTTTGGCATTGAAAGAACAACAATAACCATCGTCCGTAGCTCTTCCAATGAAAAATTGTGCGCAGTTGACAGGATTGTCTTGCCAGGTACAGTCAACCAAGATCTCCTCACATGGGGTTTGAATCTATCCAGATCCACGTTTTTAATACAATTCGTGTACTATGTTTACTGTTATTTGTTAATAATTTTACATACTATCGTTATTATTGTTGTTAGATAATTATTCTAAGTAGGCAGGTTTTAATAACATTTTAGTTAACCTTTTTCATAATGTATAGCAGCTCGGTAGAATTGATATTACTCTGCTTCATCAAGCCAGCTAATCTGACGGTTTCGTTGAGGAATTTGAAGGGTAAAGCGAGATCAGGCTTGGTCATGATTCTGAGAGCGATTCTCATGTCGTCGTAACTAATTTCGTCGTATCTATTCGCGAAAAATGTCTTACAGAAACTGGGTCCACAACATAGCCTATATATTTATGTATACCTCGGGTTTTTCAGAAACTCCTTCAATCGTCGTTTGGACACTTTATTGACGTTGCAAACGGTAAAGGCCGGAAACGGGATATCTTTCAAAGGTACGGTGCTGGAATCAACGGATGTTAAAATTGGCGATTTTTCCCATTTGTTCCAATAACTCAAACACATGTACAGGGCAAAACCCGTGGCAACACTGATTATAAGTACCCACACCAGTTTCTCAATTGTGTGGGTCGCATCCTCCCCCACGTACTGAACCTTTTTTAAAAAACAAAGAATCCTTGAGGGATTTTGGAATTTCAAAAAATAAAATTGAAGTTGTACAATTCCATTTAACTTTAGCAGTTGACCCTAAAACTGTACTTTTTATAAGAAAATAAGTAAAGTACTACTTTTTAAAAGTACTAACCCCGTGAAGCGCACTATTTGCAGACCATTCTTTACCGAGCTGGATGATTCGTGACGGTTTTTTCTTCCCTTTTTGCATGTCGAGCTAGCTTTTTTTTCTTGCTTTACAAAGTTTCACTTTTCGAAGCGACTTGTGCAACTTTTATTCTTAGTGAAGTTTGTTGAAATTTAAACAAAACTGGATTGGGAGGTTCCTTATCGTCCAGTACCTCTGAACACTTCACACAAACTGGGTAACTTGGGAGTTGTGTCCCGCTTTGGTCTTTGTATTCTTCTACCATAAATGGATATATTAAAAAATAAATAAATGCAATAGATGCTTTCGGCTCACTATAGGTACTTTCGGGAAGACCCCAAAAGCTGTTGTGTGGTTTCGCTCAAAGTATAGCTTTTATTTAACAGCCTCGTAATACATTACAAGACCTGATCACTAAATCATAGATTCACAAGCTTTTATCATTGGATTTTCGATGTCCATACCGAACTGCTTGACCTAAACTATGTGAGAAAGCCGTAAACGGCATTGCAATCGTTATGTGTGCTAGAATGATTCCTTTGTTTAGGGTTTGCGTATAGCGAGATCCGTCGAGACCTGGGAAGCTTAATTCAGCCAAAAATCTCTCCTTTAACAATTTACGATGTATTGGAATGGAAAAGAATAAGTCTTTTAACTTATTTTAGTTGAGACTATAGTTTTTCTTTTTTCTTAAGAAAATGTTGCACCCAGGCTTTGCATTATTGAGTAAATCGTGAGAGCAGGGATACCGAATACAAAACCTATAAAGGTCCTTCGCCCTATCCAGTGGAAAGTTATTGTAAAATAGTAACAAAAAACAACAATAAATAAACAAATAACTAGACAAAAGTAATCGTATCAGCCTTGCCGAGCAAGGTCTGGGGTTACCCAGGTTTTCCCACTGGTTAAGAACCTGCCTTTGTCGAAAGCAGCTTGGGGATGACAATGGCAACAACTAACAACATAGTACTCATTACCGAACTCGAGTTTTCGTCCATGAATATAGCTCTGACGAATAGATGTTCTATCGACGTAGGTGTAGTAGTATATAAGAAATCTCGAACAATGGCTGGCAATCAAAAGAATCATTACTATACGTGCATAGCTTGTACTGGCCGAATACTGCTAGCCTAACGTAGTATACAGGCTTTGGCATTGTTCATTATGTATCCATTGAACAATTGTGTACAATTGTGTATCTATTGTAGTAATGCAATAACAGCATATGGCGGCTGCTCGCATACGCACATTACGAGTGTTATATTCTACTGAAACTTGTACCTTTCCAGTCATAGTTCGTGTCAGTTTTAGGGGTACCAAGATCGTTTGCAGTTCACTGGGAATATTCCTGTGAGTTCCAGTGATGGAGCCAAAGATAAACATGAAATCAGAAATCACCACTTTTCAAAAAGGTAAGAAGATCACGAATTAATTTCTAAATTAATCAGATGCTAAATTAGGGCTATTGGTACTCGTTGGTCTACTGAATGTCGTTCATGATACTGTAGCTCAATGTCAATGCAACCTAAACTTCTCAAGCCGAGCAGTAAGAGACCTCGAAACGGAAAGAATTGCCAAAGAGTATATCACAAACGTTACCGCTTACCAAACCGCGTACCTGTTAAATCTTACAATTCCTCCTTTTGACCTGACTTATCATCTGGGCAAAGAAATAGCAAACCAAACAATTCCGGATTCTGTGTTACGGGGAAGCTTGTACGATATATCATGGAACAATTTCGCAAAAGGTGTAATTTAACTTGTAAATGTCGAGAACATATATTAACCCTTGAGTATTGTATTAGGCTATAATGGAACTAACGACACGAAATTATTTAGTAAAAATGGTAATTGTACGAATACTACGGGTTGTTATAAGCTTGGATGTCTTTGGCTGACTACTTAAGAAATGAATATGTTAGAACCTTCACAATCTTCATTAATCGCATGTCTGGGACTGCCAAATATCATTTAGGTCGGTATCGGCCATCGTCAATTCGAAGTTACAATTACAGTAGCTATGATTTTGCATACCAGCCTCCATTAGCCTGCTCTTGTAAGGTTACTGCCGATAACTTATCTTACATTCACAATAGCAAAGGTACTAATGTGTATTTCTGAACACAATCGTATAGGTTATTCTTACCGCGTTCAGTTTTCCACAAACGCTACGTATCTAAAACCTGATCATTATGAGGCTACTAGTGTAACCGGAATGTTAACGCTAACTGATCTAGAATTGGCGGTAATACAAATAGAATAGAATAATCTTTACTTAGTAATAAAATAGAAAGAAGTCACAATTTGCACCTTTTCTAGATTGACAGCTCGTGTTCTTACAAATTTGGTGAATCGTATATACAGTCCAGTTTTGAGAGATGGGAACCACCCATTAATGGCAGTACCTTTTACGCAATGATTTATTTCAAGGGAATTGTTGAAGCCGACTGCAATAATTCCCTGACGAATATTACCAACAATATGGGTTTCATAAAACAGTTATGGCTTAGATACCTATATTTACGATTGACTATGACTTCCCCGCCTGTCGCTATAGAATGTAAACTGTTATATATTTCGTAAAATGTGAACGGGTTCAGTTTTTGGGTAGGTTATTGGATCAATGGTACTCAACTGGTACCAACAACGATTCAAACCGTCCCATCTTGGATGTCCGCAAGTACTTCAGCTAGTACATTTGAAGACACTTTTATTCTTTCCAGTTTAGCTTCGACTACTTCCGTATACATTCCATCTGCCTGTTTTGATACATACTTAAACAATTTAGCAATAGGCAGCCACTTCATTTAGCTCAAGCGAAAGAACGTACTCGACGAACGGCAGTACCCAGCAGTACACGGTATCAACAACCCCAGCGACAATTACACTAGCTCAGACGTTGAGTGTAACTACAAGTCTGGACGACACTCAATCATCACCAACTACCACCTGAATGTACGGAATGGACTGTAACTTATATAAGGGATGAAATGCTGGCCGGTTGTTTCTTAGCGTTGGATTTAATTGGAGGTTTATTGAAAACAAAATAATGCTTAACAACAGAAGGAGGCTGATAGTAACAAAAAGGGGTCACACTTGGGTGCAGAGTTACACTTATCAGGTCTACCTATCAACTGTCGTTACTACTGAAATTCACTAAAATATATTTTGGATCCTTGATCCCAACTCTATCGCTCTCAACCACTCTCTTGCGACTCTCATAGGGGGTCACGTCTTCTCTCTAAGCATACTGTTCCATACACCACGCTCAACCCTTTTTCTACCACGTCGCACAAAACAAAAACGTTCTTCTTTTTCTAAGAATACATTGCCGAGACCAACCCTACATCTTGAATCTCCAACGGTCCAGTCAACCAAAAAGCAAGGGGTGGCTGAGCGGCCTACTATTTGGCTTGGCTCGCACCAACAACCACCAATACCATAACTGTACCTAATCAGAGCTTGACCAGCGTTGCCATCCGTGGCACTGCTCCGCAAACCGTCCAGTCTGATGTCAATGCATTTTCTACTGCAACTAGTAATAGTATGAATCTTAAAATACACTACCGACAATTATATCTAGAAGCTAACGCCCTTTACACCCAGAAACGACGCCAAGTTCAGCTGATCCCATCAATGGCACAGAAACGTTATCAACCCTAACCGGTCCTACACAAACGAATGCAATTACGTCACGGAAAGTTCCGAATACTCCTACGACACCTTTTGATAAAGACCCTTTTTTCAAAGCAGAAGTTCCCGTAATTACGAAAATATACAATGGTTAGTGAAAAAAAAATTTTCATTGCTTTTTATACACATTTTTTTCTTCTAACATGATAGACCGGTTCCTGCTGAAAGGAATCGGATCTACTGCACGTTCCGTGGTCGAAGACACCTTTTTCTACACAGTTGCAATTCCGGCAGCTGCTGGTAAATTACAATTCTTCTTTACTATTTTATAAAAATTAACTTTCTAGCGATACGTTTATCTGCAGGTATGGTTTTCGCGATAGTACTTTGTCTTATACTCTGTCAAATAGACTGGATTGGCTTGATACCGTCTAGCAAAAACGGGATCCAATAATCGATGGCTCTGTTGAAATTCCGCGGATTTTCCTAGACACGCCGTTTACTATCGTTTGCTGTGCCGGGATGCTTACGTGTGGGAGTAGGAGAAGTAGTACAATTAGTGTGCTTAGAATAAAGACGAAAGCTTTCCCGCTTGCTACTAGCTTCGGACCTTTGTTAACTGTTCTATAAAGGATCATAAGCGTCCCTTAGCACCGCGTTTGTGGTGTAAGTGCTACTTTGTTTAACCCCATAAATAACGGTACGATTTCTTACTTTAATGTATCCTGCAATCAATACAAAAGCGACCTAGTTACAGACGGTTAGCTGCTACATATCAAAATCAACACGGTTGTTCAAACGGTTTTAGAGTCAGAAGTGTCTGTGCCACCGACAGAATACCGTATATCCGTATCAACGTATATAGATTTGATTCAGAGTGTATTGCCTTACAAGATCGACGCGATTAAACAAAGATATGAGAGGTTATCGTACAGTTTCAACAGGTATTACAAGCGAGACAACTGTTAACCTATATTAAACCTAAAACCAAATTAATTCAATTTTAAAAATCTGGAAATTACGGGCAGTGCTGCTTCTTTGTCTGCTGGCCCTTGATTACGCTGCAGCCCAATGTGAGTGTACTTTAACTTATGCCAATCGCCGAAAAAGGGACAAAGAAACGGACAGCCGCGTGGAAGAATCTGTCGCAGACTGTACAAGAAATAATACCGACTATCTTTGGTCAGCTACCGATCCTCGTTTTAACCTTACAACTGCCTTGGTTAATTGTACAAGTAACTACACATCTATCGCCGAGTTCGTAGTTCTGGGAAGGTTATACAGCATAGCATGGCATAACTTTACATCAGGTTACATAGGTATTGTTTTCAAGCACCCAAAACTCTTACTTTACTATAATCTGAACAGGTTATAACGGAAATAACGACACGAAAGTATGGGCTCGAAATTGCAATGTTACGAGTTGTTATCCAGGTTGGGTGTCGTTGCTTGAATACCTACAAAGCGACTACATCAATGTTTTGTCTTTCAAGCTAAACCAAATTTCAAAACAAATGAAGTACCCTATCGGTATTTTCCGGCAATCGGCAGACAGATCTTACAATTACAGTAGTTACAACGTTAAAAACAATCCTGCCACGATCTGTTCTTGTACAACCACAACAGGTGAAACACTAGCAATGATTCACCAACTTGGTACCAATTAAATATTTTAAAATTGGTGGGATTTAGGTTACTCTTACAGTATCCGTTTTTCTGTTGCTGCTGGCGATTTACCAACGTATTATTACAACAGCAGCTATTTAAGCGGAAGACTCATGGTGACGGACATAGAACTGGCGGTATAAACTGCAAAATATTCAGCAAAAAAAAAAACTAATACAAACACGTATTTTTAGATTGACAATTTTACGAGTTACACATTCAGCCATCTCTACATACAGTCCAATTTTGATGAATGGGAACAACGAAACAACAGTGGTATCAGTGTATTCAATATAACACTTTACTTTAAGAGTTATCATGACCCTAATTGGAATACTTCCATGTCGGGTATAAACGACAAGCTGAGTTTCCTCACTGTCTTACAACTGAAACACGTAAACCGCAATTTAACAGTCACTCAACCACCCATCGCTACAGAATGTAAAAGAAAGTCTTACTTTTTCCAAAAAGACCACTATATAGACAAATAGGTATTGCTTTCTTCTCGGTTTTAGGTTGCTCGTATATTGCAGGACAGAAGGATACGTGCAATCATCTCACGACTACGCAAATTGATACAACAATAATTGCTAGTACGTTGAGTATTGCTGGCTTAAGTACAACCGCGTACATGAACCAAAGCACATTACCACCGCTTGTTCCTAATGTAACGCAGGCAACTAGCCCAACTAATGCAACAGCAATGGCAAATTTAACAAACAGCACTACCGTGGGAAATTCTTTGCAAACTACTGGAAGCAACTTGAGCCATGCTAGTCAAAGTCCCATCAACGTTCCAATGGTTACAAATGCTTCTCATACTGTGCAGCCTCAAACAAACACGGTTCCAACGACCGCGGGTAGCAGCAATGGCAACATAACTAGTTTCCCCACTACGATAGCGTTAAACAGCACAGTTCAAAACTCAGATCATTTTACCAACGGAACCTTTACAAAAACTGACCCGACTACCTTAACCAATCCAACACAAATTACTGTACCGACAACAAGAAACATTATAAACTCTACCTTCACACCATTCGACGAGGATCCCTTTTTCAAAGCCGTGGTTCCCGTAGTAACTAAAGTATACAATGGTAAGTAAGTAAATTACGATATCTCATTTATCCTCTATTTTGTTTAAATCAATAGATCGAATTTTACTGAAAAGAATTGCTGATGGAAATGTCGCTTCTTTGACGCAACAGGCTGCTTTCTACACCATCACCATTCCGGCTGTGCTAGGTAAGTACATATTTTCATGTAATCCTTGAAAAATGAAGGCATCAAGGTCTTAATACATGTATAAAAACTTACTAGGTATAATTCTAGCTACTTCATTTTGTGTAGTAATCTGCCAAATCGACTGGATTGGAAGGCCAGTCCAAAGCAAAAATATTGCCTAAGGAATCAATTCCGAGAGTTTTTGTTTATTTGAGTGGAAGTGTGAGTTTGCTGTGAAAAAAAAATAAAAAAAGTATTGAATATCCATATTTAAGCCACACACTTTAAAGCGCATTTCACAACGAAGTATTTATTAACGCTGACTTGTGGTTTTACTTTCTAGTTTGTGAGCAATATGTTGCAAAAGTTATTAAATCCTTTAGTAAATGAGGCCATCGGGGCCGGGATGAACGGCGGAATACAGAGAACACAAACTTCACGAACCAAAAAAAACGGCCTTTCAGCAGCGGAAATTCGTTTCATATTTGTCCCTGTACAATGTACCGATTCTTCTAGTCTATAGGGCGATACACTTGGCTGCATGACAGGCAATACTTTGAAGAACTTCTGAGCCAAAATGGTACGGGATGGCTGGGATGCGTGTTATTACACTTATAAATTGTCAATAAACAGGGTCACGCACTGTTGAAAACGTTCAACATTTCACTGCATCGCAGGCAATACTCTTAATCAATTTTGAGCCGAAAGCGGTATGGCAAGAATGATTATTACTACGGCATAAGAAATCCCGCCAAATCGACCCATTACTTAAAGTAGAAATCATCGACTCAACTCGGAAAACAGACTCGACCTCTAGCGGTATGTTAAACACAACTTTAAGGTCAGAAACGAGTACGAGTATGTATTCCACGAGTCAACGGAATAATCGTCTGAATCGTCTAATACTCTGGGTACTTCCATTCTTTTGAATACATAATCCAGTGTTCTGGTAAAGTCTCCTTTCCAACGGATCATATCTAATTAAGTTCATCTTGAACCAGACATCGAGCTCGTCAGAATCAGTGGTTGGATATCAATACTCGCAAACAAATGGAGCTATTCAACCGTTCCTATTCAGAGTGCGACCAACGTTTCAATAACAGGAACTAGCATTTTGCGCAGTCGAAAGGATTGTCTTGCCCGGTACAGTCAACCAAGATATCCTCACATGGAGTCTGAATCTTCCAGAGTCACATTTTTAAAAAGTACAATTCGTTTATTATGTTTACAGTTATTTATTAATAATTCTACAGGAATTTGTAGGGTAAAGCGAAATCAGGCTTGGTCATGATTCTGAGAGCGATTCTCATGCCGCCGTAACTAATCTTTTCATATCTGTCCCGGAAAACATGTTTTACCGAAACTGGGAACCATACTAAAGCCTATATGTGTATGTGTTGGAGCAAATGGGAGAAATCACCCATTTTAATGATGGCAAAGGTAAAGATGGTAAAGGCCGGAAACGGAATATTTTTCAAGGGCGCGGTGCTGGAATCAACGGACATTAAAATGGGTGATTTCTCCCATTTGCTCCAACACATACACATAGCAATACACACATGTACACACACATGTACACACTGCTCCAACACATAGCAAAACTCCAACACATACACATAGCAAAACTGTAGCAACACTGACCATAAGTACCCACATGTTTCTCGATTGTGTGGGTCGCATCCTACCCACGTACTTGACTTTTTCAAAAAAAAAAATCGTTAAGGTTTTTTGGAATTTCACCAAAATAAAAATGAAGTGTACAATTCTAGTGAACTTTGCAGTTGACTCAAAACTAACTTTTTCGAAGCAATTAAGTGAAATACTACTTTTTAAATGTACTAACCCCGTGAATCAAACTGTTTGCAGACTACTCTTTACCTGGATGATTCGCAATGGAGCTGGCTTTTTTCCCCTTGCTCTACGAAGTTCACTTTTCGAAGCGACTTGTGGAACTTTTCTTAGTTAAGTTTGTTGAAACGTAAAAGAGACTGGATTGGAAGGTTTCTTATCGTCCAATACCTCTGAATACTTGACCTGAACTGCGTAACTTGGGTGTTGTGTACCGCTTTGGTCTCTGTATTTTCTACCGTGAATAGATTTATTAAAACATAAATAAAGTGCAATAGATGCTTTAGGCTCACTATAAGTACTTTCGGGAAGACCAAAACGCTGTTGTGTAGTTTCGTTCAAAGTATAGCTTTTCTCTAACAGCTTCGTAATACATAACAAGTCATGGTCACTTAATCATAGATTCACACGCTTTTATCCTGGGCTTCTCGATGTCCATACCAAAATGCTTGACCCAAATTATGTGAGAAAGCTATAAACGCCATTGCAATCGTTGCGTGCTATAACGATTCTTTGGTTTTGTGTATAACGAGATCCATCTGAGACCTAGAAGCTTACGCCTACAACGCATTGAAGTAAAAAAAAGAACGTCTTTCAAATCCTTTTAACTGAGACTACAATTTTACTTTTCTCTTAAGAAAATGTTGCACCCAGGCTTTGCATTATATTGAGTAAATCGCGTGAGAGCAGGGATATTGCACACAAAACGTATAAAGGACCTTCGCGCTACCATTGGGAAAGTCATTCCAAAATAGTACTAAAAAACAACAACAAATAAAGAGACAAAAGTAATCCCATCAGCCTTGTCGATCAAAGGCCTAGATTTACCCAGGTTTTCCTGCTGGTTTAGAACCTCCTGCCTTTGTCAAAAACATCGAGGGGATGACAAGACCAATACAGTAACAATACAATACTCATGATCGAACTCGAGTGTTCGTCCAAGAATATATCTCTCGCGAATAGGTATTTTTATTGATTCCTGTACATTAGTATATCAGAAATCTTCACTACTAGAATAACGCAGTATACAGGCTTTGGTACTGTTCATTATATAGCCAATTGTCTGGTGCACACGCCGTTTTTGTAGCAATGTAGCAATCAGGATATGGCGACTGCTCACACATATATACGAGTATTATATTCTACCGAAAAGCGTACCTTTCCAGTCATAGTTCGTGTCAGTCTTAGGGGTACCAAGATCGCTTGCGGTTCACTGGGAATTTTTCTGTGAATTTCAGTGACGGAAAAAAATATAAATATGAAATTAGGTTCTAAGGGACTAATCGCTTTTCAAAAAGGTACGAAGATGATGAATTGATTTATAAATTAATATGCAGATAAATTAGGGCTATTGGTACTTGTCGGACTGCTAAATATTCTTCATGATACTGCAGCTCAATGTCAGTGCAACCTAAGCTCCTCTACCCGAGGAGCAAGAGACCTCGAAACGGAAAGATTTGCCAAAGAGTATATCACAAACTTTACCGCTTACCAAACCACGTATCTGTTAAATCTTACAACTCCTCCTTTTAACCTGACTTACCATCTGGGCAAACAAACAGCAAGCCAAACAATTCCTGATTTTGTACTACGGGGAAGCTTGTACGGAGTACAGTGGGACAATCTCACACAAGGTGTAATTTAACTTGTAAATGTCGAGAACATATTAACCCCTGAGAATTGTGTTAGGCTATAATGGAACTAACAACACGAAATTATTTAGTAACAATAATAATTGTAATTTTACGGGATGCTACCCAGCTTGGGTGTCTTTGGCTGTCTACTTAAGAAATGAATACGTTCGAACTTCCTTACTCTCCATTAGTGGCACTGCTTCTACCGCCAAATATCCTCTAGGTCGGTACCGGCCATGGTCAGCTCGAAGTTACAATTACAGTAGCTATGATTTTGCCCAACAACCTCCATTAGTGTGCCCTTGTAAAGTTATTGATGGTAATTTTTCTTACATTCACAATGGCGAAGGTAAAAAAGTGTGTTTTTAACACAATCATATAGGTTATTCTTACCGCGTTCGGTTTTCCATAAATGCCACGCTTCTCAGATCTAATCATTATGACGCTACTAGTGTAACCGGAATGTTAACGCTAACTGACCTAGAATTGGCGGTAATACAAATAGAAAATAATCATATTTACTTGGTAATAAAATAGAAAGAAGTCACAAATTGCACCTTTTCTAGATTGACAGCTGGTGTTCTTACAAATTTGGTGAATCTTATATACAGTCCAGTTTCGAGAGATGGGAACCACCCATTAATGGCAGTACCTTTTACGCGATGATTTATTTCAAGGGAATTGTTGAAACCAACTGCAATAATTCCCTGACGAATACTACCAGCAATATGAGTACCATAACATGGCTATCGCTTAGATTCCTGAAGTCAGCACTGATTTTTACTTCCCCGCCTGTTGCTACAGATTGTAAGACGTTCTTTATTTCGCTAAATGTAAACGGGTTCAGTTTTGGTTAGGTTATTGGCTCAGTGGTGCTCAATTCGTACCAACGACGACTCAAACCGTCACATCTTCGATGACCACCAGTACTTCAGCTAGTACATTTGAAGACATTTCTAGTGATTCAGCTAGTACTTTTGAAGACATTTCTAGTCCTACCAGCTTACCTTCAACTACTTCCGTATACATTCCATCTGCCTGTTTTGATATATACTACAACAATTTAGCAATATATTAGGAAGCCGCTTCATTTAGCACAACAGAAACAACTTCCACGACGAACGGCAGTACCCAGCAGTACACGGTATCAACAACTCCAGCGACAATGACTCTAACTCAAACGTTGAATGTAACTACAAGTCCGGACGAAACACAATCCTTACCAACTACCGCCAGTACCATAACTGTACCTAATCAGAGCTCGACCAGCGTTACCACCCTTGTCACTACTTCGCAAACCGTCCAGTTTGATATCAATGCATTTTCTACTGCAACTAGTAATGGTAGGAATCTTCAAGTATACGTTACATCTAGAAGTTAACGTCATTTATACCCAGAAACGACGCCGAGTTCAGCTAATCTCATCAACGGAACAGAAACGCTAAGACCTTTAAGCGGTTCTACACATACCGCTATCTATCTAGCTGGAACAGAACCGATGTCAACCCTAATCGGTTCTACACAAATGAATGCAATTACATCACGGAAAGCTTCGAATACTTCTACGACACCTTTTGATGAAGATCCTTTTTTCCAAGCAGAAGTTCCTGTAATTACTAAAATATACAATGGTAAGTATAAAAAACTACATCCTTATTTTCACCCTGTTTTCATAAAAAAAATTGGTCTTCTAACACGATAGACCGGTACCTCCTGAAAGAAATCGGAGCTACTGCACGTTCAGTGGTCGAAAACACCTTTTTTTACCAAGTCGCAATACCGGCAGCTGCTGGTAAATTACAAGTCTTCCTTGCTATTTAAAAATAAACTTCTCGCTATACGTTTATCTGCATTGCAGGTATGCTTGTCGCGATAGTACTTTGTCTTGTACTCTGTCAAATCGACTGGATTGCCTTGATATCGTCAAGCAAAAACGCGATCCCATAATCGATGGGCTTGGCTGAAATCCCGCGGAATTTCTTAGACACGCCGTTAATTATCGTTTGCTCTGTCGTGTTGCTTACGTGTGGGAATAGGAGAATCACAGCACTTAGTATGCTTCGAGTTCAGGCGACAGCTTTACCCGCTTGCTATTAGCTTCGGGCCTTTGTTATCTGTTTTATAAAGGATCTTAAACGTCCGTAAGCACCACGTTAATGTGGTGTAAGTGCTACTTTGTTAAACCCCATAAATAACAGTCCGGTTTCTTGCTTGAATATATCCTGCAATCAATATAAAAGCGACCTAGTTACAGACCGTTATCTGTTATATATCTACGTCGACACGGTTGTTAAAACGATTTTGGTGTCAGAAGTGTATGTGCCACCGACAGAATACACGGTCCGTGTCCACACAGTGTACATAGGTTTGATTTTGTGTGTATTGCCTCGTTAGAGCGAAGCGACTAGACCAGGATATGAGTGGTTATCGCACAATTTCAACAGGTAATACAATTGCGACTACTCTTATGTATATTAAATCTAAAACCAAATTAATAAAAACAATTAAATGTGGAAATTATATACGGGCAGTGCTGCTTCTTTATCTGTTGGCACTTGATTACGCTGCAGCCCAATGTGAGTGTAATTTAACTTATGCCAATCGACAAGCAAGGGACAAAGAAACGGATAGACGCGTGGAAGAATCTGTCGCAAACTTTACAAGAAGAAGTACCGACTATCTTTGGTCAGCTACCGATCCTCGTTTTAACCTTACAAATGTCTTGTTAAATTGTTCAAGTAACTATAAATCTATCGCTGAGTTCGTAGTTCAAGGAAAGTTGTACAACACAGCATGGCAAAATTTTGCATCAGGTTACGCAGATATTGTTTTCACGCGCCCAAATCTCTTATTTTACTATAATCAGAATAGGCTATAACGGAACTAACGATACGAAACTATTGGGTCACGATTGCAATGCTACGAGTTGCCATCCAGGTTGGGTGTCTTTGCTTGAATACCTACAAAGCGACTACACCAGTTTTTTGTCTAACAACCTAAGCCAACTTTCAAAACAAATGAATTACCCTATCGGTCATTTACGGCAATCGGCAGACAGATCTTACAACTACAGTAGTTACAACGTTATAAACAATCCTGCCACGATCTGTTCTTGTAAAACCACAACAGGTGAAACACTAGAAATGATTCACCAACTTGGTACCAATAAAATTTTTTAACATTGGTGGAATTTAGGTTCCTCTTACCGTATCCGTTTCTCAGTTGCTGCTGACAATGTATCAACGTATTATTATAACAACAGTTACTCAACCGGCAGACTCATGATGACGGATATAGAACTGGCGGTATAAACTACAAAATATTCAGCAAAAAAATGAAGTAATACAAACGCGTATCTGTAGATTGACAATTTTACGAGTTACACATTCAGCCATCACTATATACAGTCCAACTTTGATGAATGGCAACAACGAAACCCCAGTGGTATCAGTGTATTCAATATAACACTTTACTTTAAGAGTTATCATGACCCTAATTGGAATACTTCAATGTCGGATATAAACAACAAGCTCAGTTCCCTCACTGTCTTACAACTGAAACACGTAAACCACAATTTAACCGTTACTCAACCACCCATCGCTATAGAATGTAAAAGAAATTCTTATTTTTTTCCAAAAAGACCACTATATAGACAAATAGGTATTGCTTTCTTCTCGGTTTTAGGTTGCTCGTATATTGCAGGACAGAAGGATATGTGCAATCATCTCACGACTCCGCAAATTGATACAACAATAATTGCTAGTACGTTGAGCGTTGCTGGCCTAAGTACAACCGCGTACATGAACCAAAGCACATTACCACCGCTTGTTCCTAATGCAACACGGACTATTAGCCCAACTAATGCAACAGGAATGGCAAATTTAACAAACATCACTATCGTGGGAAATCCTTTGCAAACTACTGGAAGCAATTTGAGCCATGCTAGTCAAAGTCCCATCAACGTTCCAACGGTTACAAATGCTTCTCATACTGTGCAGCCTCAAACAAACACGGTTCCAACTACTGCGGGTAGCACTGGCAACATAACTAGTTTCCCCACTACAACAGCGTTAAACAGCACAGTTCAAAACTCAGATCATTTTACTAACGGAACCTTTACAAAAACTGACCCAACTACCCTAAGCAATCCAACGCAAATTATTGTACCGGCAACCAGAAAACTGATTAATTCCACCGCCACGCCATTCGACGAGGATCCCTTTTTCAAAGCCGTGGTTCCCGTAGTAACTAAAGTATACAATGGTAAGTAAGCCAAACAGATCATCTCGTTTATCCTCTAGTCTATTTTAAAATCAATAGATCGAATTTTATTGAAAAGAATGGTTGATGGAAATTTCGCTTTTTTGACGCAACAAGCTTCTTTCTACACCATCACCATTCCGGCTGCTCTAGGTACATCTTTTCATGTCCTCCCTTGAAAAATGAAGTTATCAAGATCTAATACATATATAAAAACTTACTATATCTAGGTATAATTCTAGCTACTACACTCTGTGTAGTACTCTGTCAGATCGATTGGCTTGGAAGGCCAGTCCAAAGCAAAAATATTGCCTAAAGAATCAATTCCGAGATTTTTTTTTTAAATTTATGTGGAAGTGTGAGTTTGCTGTGAATAAGTAAAACAATATTGAATTGAATTTAAGCCACATTTAAGCCATACGCTTTAAAGATACGTTTCACAGTTAAGTATTTATAACGCTGACTTGTGGTTTCCCTTTCTAGTCTGTGAGCAATACTTTTGTAAAAGTTATGAAATCCTTTAGTAAATGAGGCCATCGGTGGACTAACGGCGGAATATAGAGAACACAAACTTTAAGAACCTCAAAACCGGCCTTTCATCAGAGGAAAATTGTTTCATCTTTGTACAAAGTACCGAACCCTGTATAAAGTACCGATTCTTGTAGTCTATTGGGCAATACAAACTTGGCTGCTTGACAGACAATACTTTGAAGCACTTTGAGCCAAAATGGTAAGGCTGGGATGCGTATTGTTAGACTTTCAAATTGTCAAAAAAGCGGGTCAGGCAATTTCAAAAATGTTCAAAATTTCGCTTCATGGTAGGCAATACTCTGAATCATTTTGAGCCGAAAATGGCATGGCTGGGATGAGTATTGCTACGACCTAAGAAATCCTGCCAATTTCCGCTCCACTTATCTCCAACTTTGATCCCTATCAACTTTATATTGACCCTCTCTGAAGCCTCTTTTCATCCATCCTTAGCGTTATAGGTTACGTTAATTGACAGCCTTCTTTAGTTATTACGAAAGCCAACTGTAGAGAAGCATAGAAGAAAAGTCTTGAATGTAAGAAAGGCAAAATGTTAAAGATTTTCATAAAGCTTTTAACGATTAGGAGCAACTCCATATAATCTATAATTCCTTTTCCAGACACTTACCCCCAGGTTTATCTGCCCCACGTAACAAGAAACTCCTTCAAAAAGCAAGTTACAAGGTTATTAAAAATCATTCAAAATCCTATAGTTATCGGGTAATAAAACTTACCGACAAGACACCCTGCCCCGTTGCCGTAAAATTGTTTTGTCATGCAAATGAGTTTTAGATAATGGCTTTATCGACTAACATTTCGGAAGTTCTGCGGAGCAGGGGACCCCCGTGCAGTACTTATAACCCTTTGTACAGCACTTGCTTTCGTTTCGCGATTCCAAGCAAAACAGTTCTATATTTTTTTGCGCTAATTATTGTATGCAAAATCAATACTATATATCTGCATAGCGACTGGTAATAACATATAAACCAAAACGGTTAAAACAGGAAAGCACTCCGTTTCGAAGTCAGTAGTTTGTGCTACATATCCCCCGGATGATCGTCTTCACTTCCTGTCTATATTTCTTGAAAAAGATCTTGATTAACTTACTGAACACTTGCGACCCAAGCCGGTCATCACCGAAGACATGAGGTCATGTCTTAAAGGAATAACTGGCGTTTTAAAAGGTACGGGACTATTTTCTAGTAATTTCTTGTAGTTCTTTTGTAACAGCAAGCAAATTAGGAACGGTGGTACTTCTTTGTCTGTTGTATCCTGATTACACCGTCGCTCAATGTGAGTGTAACTTAACTTACGCCACTCGATTAACGCGAGACAACGAAACGGCAAGTTATGCGCAACAATATGCTTACAATTCTACCTTAAGCCAGACCAATAGACTGCTGTCAGTTACAATTCCTCCTTTTAATCTTACTGCTAAATTGGATGCTTATATTCGCGGTCCCAAGAGCACTCAAGATGTCCCAAGTATTCCTGGTTTTATAATTAAGGGAGGCTTGTACGGCATAAATTGGACTAACTTTACAGCAGGTTAACGAAGCGTTTCATAGTAAAATGCAATTCTCTTTAATTTTACGGATTGTTTATAGGCTACACTGGAAGCAATGATTCAAAAATATATCGTTCATTTTGCAACTTTACGGGATGCTATCCCGAATGGGTACCTCTGCCTGATTACTTGATATTAGAATATTATTATCCCGTCTTATACCAACTACGTTACCTTGCCACATGGGCCAGATATCCTTTGGGGGCGTACCGACGAGATCGTAACAGATACTACAATTATAGTAGCTACGATCCTATGCTTCCTCCACCGAAAGTTTGTTCTTGTTCGTCTACAGGAGGTAACCAAAGCAAAATCTTCCCACTTATTTTCAGAATTTTAATTATTAATAATTTCAATATACATTTTAAAAAAATTCACGGTAAACGTAGGCTACTTTTACCGCATGCGTTTTCAAATTGATCCCTGGAACTTAACAACAGCTCATTACGATAACGCGACCGTGACAGGTAAACTGCTAATGACGGATCTTGAACTAGCGGTATAGAAATAATGGCATAAAACCTAAAGAGGAAAAACCTGATAGTTAATATCCTTCTAGGTCGACAACTTTACTAGTAGCATGTTCAGTGAATTGTACATTCAGTCAGATTTTGAAAAATGGGAGTCGGTACACAGTAGCGTCTTCTTCATGATACTTTATTTTAAGGATTATTATGACGCTAACTGGACTATTTACACGTCGGACATCAAGGCGAAGCTAAATGGCCTGAATATTTTAAAACTGGAATATTTGAAAACACACTTGGTCGTTACGATTAAGCCATACGCCGTGGCATGTAACACAATTATGGCGAGGTGAACAATGGAAGGAATTCATTCGTGTTGGTTATAGGCAATTGGTACGAAGAGGGAGAAAACGGGACAGTTCCTCGACTCACAACAGTATCATCAACTCTGCAAACAGATACGACATCTAGCGGTATATTAATCACAACTTTAGGAACCGAAATGTCGAGTACGTACTCCACGAGCTCAAGAGAATCCTCATCTGAATCGTCTAGTATCGTTCCCAATACATCTACTATGGGTCCTTCCACTTCTTCGAATATGGAATCTAGCTTTCTGGTAAAATGTCCTGTCGACAGCAAAGGACACAGTATATAGGTTTCACAGCAGGATAATAAGGGTATCTCCCAACGTCGGGGTTACGGATCGACTTTCTCGTGTACTCCCCCTAGAGTAGCCTACACGAGAGAAAGGTCACCAGTCCCCCTTTTTGCAAATGTTTTGCCTTTTTCTAGTAGATTAGGAATGCCTAAACTTGCGGCATGGGTAAGTCTGTGAATCCCATTCCTCATATGCTCCTTCGCCTCTTGAGACCGAGAAAGTAAGTCCCAAAACATTAACAGTGGAAGATGCCCTTGTTATCCTACTGTGAAACCTATATTTGTGGCAACGGATTACATCTAATTAAATTACTCTTTAATCAGACATCGAGCTCGTCAGAAACCACAATTCCAAGCGAGAGCTCTATTGCTACCAGATTTTTGTCAGTGGCTGGAGATCAATACTCGCAAACAAATGGGAGCTATTCAACCGTTCCTATTCAGAGTGCGACCAACGTTTCAATAACAGGAACAAGCAGCACTAATAACGACGTCGGCACTATAGCGAGTACTTTTTCTACCTCAGCATGGAGCGAAATTACTGGAAATTCAACTCACTTCGCCAACGGAACCTTAAAGTCATTGTGGGATGAAATTACTGGAAACTCAACTCATTTCGCCAACAAAACTCTGAGGTCAACTTGGAATGAAATTACTGGAAATGCAACACATTTTGCCAATGGAACCCCAAAATTTTCCAATACTTTAACAACACCGTTTGATGAAGATCCGTTTTTTAAAGCCGTGGCTCCGGTAATACCTAAAGTATACAATGGTAAGTGAAATAAATAAGCCCTTCCTATCTGCACAAAAATGTCTTTAATTTCTTCTTTTTTTCAAAAATAGATAAGGTTCTTTTGAAAAGTGGAAGAAATCCAGTTCCTATAACCGCACAAGCATTATTATATACTGTCGCGATTCCAACTACCATTGGTAACGTATACACAAACTTTAGTTTAAGAAACTATTTACAAGAATATAATTATACGCAGGCCTTTGCATAGCTATTGTACTGCTGCTCGCATTCTGCCAAATCGATTGGTTTGGCGTAACCGAACCGCGCAAAAAACTCCCCTAAATGGCTCTTTCACGGATTAACTGTTCGGTAGATACAACGTGTGGGTTTGCAGTGTAACTATAAACAAACCATACCTTAATCCCTTAATTACAAGTTCAATGAAACAGTTGAAAGCAAATACATATACTAGGCTTTGCTTGTCGCATCTAGCGGCTTCCTTTCACCAGGAATCTTAAAAGAGTTGATGTAAGCAACGGCAATATAAATAAACTAAGTACAAGAATAATGCCTCCTATCTTAATTAGCGAACTCATATATGAACATCTGGTACCGCAACTGAAGAAACTTGACCAATTAAAGTCAACAAAGAAAATAAATTTTGCCAATATAGCAAGCTCGCGTGTTAAGTATGCTTAAGATAACAGGATACTCTATCGACGTATGCACGTAACTATCAATACGAACCCTTTCTAATCCCTGAAGTCGGAAACGCATCAAAGGGTCACCAACACGACCCTTATCGTGTGACCTGATACATTTTTCTCTTGAGGCGGAAACAGGTTTTTTTACGTTATTGCATAATCAATAGGATCTAGGTGTCGACTACGACGACCCTTTCTAAAAGCTCTGACTCCAAGGTTTCAAAACGCAGGTGTGAAAGCCTACCTGTGGTTCACTGAATGACTTGAGTCGTATAGGAATTATGCACGGGACAGTTAGTGTTGATTCTTAAGCTGAAGAGAGGTTTTGTGTAAGCTTAAGTATTCAACTCTTTGTTGTGGTAATTTAAGAAAGCCTATGATGACATTCCATGGTGGATTAACCAGGATCTCCATAGGTATGATGTTTTGTTTTCTTGTAATTTCTAATAAATCTGGAATAAAAACTAGGTATTGTAGCAATACTTTGTCTGCTGATCCCCGATGACATAGCCGCCGGCTGCTTTTGTGATCTAAATTGTACCATTCGACAGCTGCGAAATGAGAAAATTGAAAAAATCGCGAAAGAATATATTACAAACTACACGGCTAACTTAACCACGGATCTTTCATCAGCTACAATTCCTACTTTCAACCTTACTTCACAGCTAACCAATTACACAAAACAAACGATCGTAAATTTTGTGCTTTCCGGAGACATTTACTCCACAGATTGGGTTAATTTTTCAAAAGGTTATGATCTTATGATCACATGCTTCCTTAACGTAACGGTGTTAAAATTTCCTACCTTATAGGATACGTCATAACGAACGATTCGGCAATATTTCAAAATGATAACCGGGAATCTAATACCAATTTCACTTGGTTAACTTTGGCGAAATTATTAGAACGCAATTATTCTCAGAAGATCACGCAAGATTTAGAATACGGCGCCAATCTCTTTACTTATCAATTGGGAGTTTTTAGACCATCCTCGGACAGGCTTTATAATTACAGCAGCTTCGACCCTCAAAAGGATTATTCTCCTTGTATCTGCTCAACAAACGCAGGTAAAATAATACAAAAAAAATCCCCTGATAAACAATAATTTAGAAACATAGTTCATAATAATCTGATTGTTAAGGATTTTCTTACATGGTTCGCTTTGCAATTGACAACACATCTTTACCATTGTTTTTTGACAACGACACTAGGCCAATTGGCAGATTAATGAAGACAGACCTAGAGTTAGCGGTACCAATCTAATAAAACCATTTAAACGCGTTTGAAATCCCTTGTTGGTAGATTGATAACTTTACTAGTTACGAATACGGAGAATCTTACATACAATCCATCTTTGAAACGTGGGATCCATCTTTTAATGACAGTAGCGTATTTAGCGTGAGGCTTTTCTTCAAGAATCAGTATGACTATTGGTGGAATTCTTCAACCTCCGGTATAAACAGCAAGCTGAGTAACTTGACTGTGTTTCAACTTAGATACCTAAACATGACTGTGAATATTACCTCACTTCCGCGCACCATAGCATGTAAATGCTCGATTCTTTAAACATTACGTTGCCCATAAGCTGATCTTTTATTTTGGTTAGGTAAGACCTATAATAATAGCCAAGAATATACATGCGATGCAGTTACAGCTGGGCCAACCAATTCGCAAACAGTCCAATTAAGTAGCACGACGTTACCGAGTACCCGAACTACTCGAAGTACAATAGCTTCTAGTGCATTACCTTCTACGATGACTCAATCAGTAGTAGAGATATCTAGCTCGATTATTTCAACCACCACCGCTCCTTTAGCATCAACTCAGCCATCTACAATTCAATCAGTCGTAGACATATCTAGCTCGACTATTTCAACCACTACCGCTTCTTTAGCACCAAGTCAGCCATCAACAACTCTGTCAGGAAATACAGGCAACACAGGTTCCACTGGGTTACAATCCTCACAATCAACCGGATATTCCGTAACTGTCCCTAATCAAACTTCAAACAATGGAAGTTCCGGTACAAATCCTTCGCAAAACTTACAGACCGAAACTACCACAATTCCTTCTATGACTAATAACAGCGTTAATTTGGCGACAAATTCTTCCATTATACCTTTTTTGAATGGTTCAACACAGACTGCAACTAACCTCGTTACCGGAAACGGAACACTAGGCCAAGCCGGTTCGACACCTTCAACTACTATTACTCCCCAAATAATTGTGAATTCTTCTACAACCCCATTTGATGAGGATCCGCTTTTCAAAGCCAACGCTGACATTCCTGTAATGACTAAAGTCTATAATGGTATTTCAATATAGTCTCGTAATGCTCTCTCAGTTAAATCCAGGTTATTCTTATATCCAATATAGATCAGCTTATGTTAAAGGGACGTGGTGCAACCGGAGAACCTTTGACCCAGCAGGCTTTATTCTATTCAGTCGCTATTCCGGCTGCTGCTGGTAGGCTAAACTGTGCAAATCATCTTATTAATCAAAATAATCTAAAGGGCACTTTTCACGCATAGGGCTTATCCTAACGACTATGCTTTTGCTCATTTGCCTCCAAATCGATTGGATTGGCACGGCAGCGTCAAGCAAAAGTATCGCCTAGAGATGCAGATGTGTTTGCTTGTGAAATCCACTGCTTTTCCTTACACATTTTCTGGGTTGTTTTGTAGTTTCATAGAAACAAGATTATTACGGAAGCCTTGGGAATTAATATACGAATATATCTGAATACATACGAAATATCTTAATATATACGAAATATCTTAATATATAAATTATTCTGTCGCCTCCTAGTTCCATTTTCATTGCCGTTTTTCGTCTTTTCTTCCCTTTTTTCCCATAGGACCACCAGGCTGCTATGTGCTCAATGTTGAAGGAGAAAAGGTCACGTTAGACGTATGACAGAATAATAAGCTGGTTTGTCCACTTGCATGATATCCTTGACGACCCCAGCGGAGCTAAGGAAAATCCAATAGTCAAGTGTCACATAAATAAGTAAGAAATGACTGCATATATATCCGATCAACGTTACAACTACCCCTTCGAAGAAACTACGGTGTTGTACACTCGAAGCCTGACCTTTGCTTTGTATTCCCCTCTGAAAACTGACCTTTATGGAACCCCGTTCCGAAAGAACATTTCTTTTTTTACGGTTACCTTGCTTTTTCATGTCGATATCCCCCAGCTCCAGTTGCTTGAAGTCTTGAATTTATGGGTGTTTTCCTCCCCCACATCACTTCAATATCTAACGAGCAAGGTTTACAATAACGTATTCCCGCCGATTCATCAGTTGACTTTTAATTACCCGGTACTAAGTTCCCCGTCACTACACATGTGTGCTCTCACTGCTTAGATGTGATTCACCGTAAATAATTCACCGGAAATAACCTGCGTAATTATCAAGCGAACAACAAAGCACGACCTACGAGAAATCGGAAATGGCGTGGGTGGGACGAGAAAATAGGCTATTTTTGGCGGGATTGTACGTCAAAACAACCCTTATCTAAACAAAAAGCAAAAAGAGCGTCCCATTTTAGCTATAAAAGACGCATTCTAAGAAAGATCGACTGCATAGTGGCTCCGAGTGCTCTATTCTCCAATGATGTGGCCACTAGGAGAAACATTATTTCCTTGTTTGTAAACTGTTTGATGAAGCAGTGCACACGTTGGGCTGTTGTCTTCATTGAATTAACTTTAGTGCACGTTTAAAAATGAGCGAGAAAAAAGTGTTAATTACAGGAGCTTCGGGTCTTTTAGGTCGGTCTGTGTATACCACTTTCAAAGAAGCAGGCTGGAATGTGCTTGGCACTGCTTTTTCCAGGTCCGTTCTACACTCATTTAAAATGATTTATCTATTTGAATTACTTATGCTTAAAAAGGGCTGGAGATGGCTTGGTGAAAATGGATATATTAGACGAAGAATCTGTCAAACGCACAGTGTTGGATTTCCAACCTAGTATCATCGTCCATTGTGCAGCCGAACGTTTTCCTGATAAAGTAGACAATGACATGGATGCTGCCAGAAAATTAAATGTGGAAGCAACGAGGAAGCTAGCAGAGATAGCAGGTACAAAATCAGTTGATTCTCTTTTGGTTATGATGCAATTTACATGTTCTTCTAGCCAGTATACGTGCCACTATCCTTTACATAAGCAGTGATTATGTCTTTGATGGAAAGAACCCTCCTTATGAAGATCATTCAGAGACCAATCCTTTGAACTTCTACGGAAAGACGAAGCTAGAAGGCGAGACTGCTACGTTGAGCGTGCATCCTGGTAGGTCTTACTTCAGATCTCGTATTTTCTTACCCAGATTATTAATGACACATTAATGTAGGGAATATCGTACTTAGAATTCCAGTTCTCTTTGGCCCAGTCAATTATCTAGCAGAAAGCGCTGTGACTGTTCTCTTGGCTTTAGTTACATCCCAAGAATCCAAGACTGTGTCTGACTATGAGATTCGCTATCCCGCCCATGTCAGAGACATTGCCAACATTTGCGTGGAACTTTCGGATAAAAAGCTTCAGGTTACTTACAAGCCCAATCTTGGATCAATACTCAACTCACTCTGGTTGGTTTCTGTTTAGGTGCCCGAGCAAATAAAAGGCATTTACCAATGGGGTGGCCAAGAGCCATTAACCAAGCATGGAATGGTCAAAGTGATTGGAGAGGTCTTCAATTTGCCTGTAGATCATCTAATACCGGATGACAAGCCAACTCCTGGAGCTGCACGGCCTTATGATGCTCAACTAAGCACGAAAAAGCTCCAAGATTTAAATATTGGGAAGCATACGCCATTTCGTGAAGCCATTACAGAAGTTCTTGAACCCTGGCTTAAAAACTAACTTAATTACAAATGCTGTTTGTAGTGTTACCACCAAAAGTATTTCTGGGATTATGGGGAGTAAATACATAGCTTTTTATTTATAACGTAACAAAACAACACTTGAAATTTTTTTAGCTTTTTCATAATTTACGAAAACGTAGAAATCCACTCACTAAAGCACATTGGCCATCAGAATGTTGCCAAAGACGTCATCCATGGCAGAATCATGCAAGTCACTAAAGACAAAAAGCAATTAGACGAAGGAAGAGACTCTACATTAGAATCTAATTACTGCAACTCTTGGAAAGTTGGCTGCATTCCAAGATCTCCACCCATGTTCAAAATCTGATCGGGCTCTTCCATCGAGACCACATCGTTCATGGGGTGTATCCAAGGGTTTCCATCCAGCGGATCAGTCCCGGTGAAATCATCCAAAGTGAGAATCAATGGTGTGGTGTTTTCAACCATGTAATCAAGCGTTACGTGTTCAACCATTGGCGATTTGACAGATGGTTCCTTCAGTACGGCTATCTTTTGCTAAGATAGCCGTAAAGAGCTTATGAAACGTAAGATAGGCATATGGATTGAATATTTACCTTCGAAACAGGCAAAGGAGGAGGGGCCAAGGTATCAGTCTGATTCTCACGCAAACCTCTGGCACGAAGTACTCGGGACACGGACACATCGCTGCAGTTGGAAACTACGGTAGTATAAGGCTTCCTGGGCAATCCTCCTTTAGTAAGACGAGCTGGTTGAGTAGCTTTCCGCTTGCGAGCTTCGTTGGGTGAATAGTGATAACCTGGGAAAGAAAAGGTTGACGGGGTCTAGGGTACGGGCTCAGGTTTAGGTTGGTTAGGTTAGAATATTGGTGCTGATGACAGGGAAAGGCTCACAAGAATGAGATGTTTAGTGATGCTGCGTTTATAAATAGTCTTACCAGGGTACTTAGCTTGATGTTCGCGTTTCTGACGATTGGCTTCAACATAGTAAGGCTCTTTGTCTTTGTCTTGAAAGGAACGCCACAATTTACCCAGGTAGGTGCTCACTTGACGGTTATTAATGCCAGGGTGAGTTTTATGGAATTCCTTTCGCCATTGAGAAGAAAATACCATAAATGCGTTCTGCGGACGAGGAACACGGCAACCATTGTTCTCTTTGCCCTTTTTCTTGGCTGTTGACAGAGATGCGCCTTTACAGCTTTTGCCCTTAGAATTGGATTTTCGGAAGTAAAACAAATTTAAAATTTATTCATTTAAGCTTGCATGGTAATTTGCAATAGAAATGAACTTACGATAGTACCAAGGCCTTCAATATGGTAAACTTTTCCTTCCAGTAGATTTAATAAATCTTTATCCATATCCAAAAACTCTAAATTTGAAGAGATTAAATATTCCAAACCAAAATTGTCGGTTGTCGCGATCCAAATTCTGCGGGTAAACAATCGTTTACTTTCCCTGGAATATGCAAGGGGGCAGTCAAGTACGGTACTTCCGCTCGACGGAGTTTCTTTGAAATAAACGTTTGTGCTAACAGTGAAAGTGAATACACGTTTTTGGAAGTTTTGGAATATCTTACAAGGTAAATTTTATTGCTTTTTGGCTTGAACATTCGAACAATACGGTTCCTTACCTTAGGAAGTATTCATTGTTGGCATCCAAAGAGATTGAAGGACTGGAAAATTTTATTCATTCATATCTAACAGCAAATGCAAAGCTATTCTTTCTTTCGAGGGAAATACTAAGTGGTAATGACACCTTAAGAGCTGTGGTTAACTTAGTTTTTAGTCAGGTAATGTTCGTGGAATAGATTAAGCGTTTCGAGCAGTACAGCAACAAAGAAATTTGCAACGGTACGGCAAATTTTTTCGACGTTTACGGCTGCGCATGCGGCAAGACCGAGGCGCCAGATTTGAATTAGTCCCAATATACCAGGAAAACCCTGCGCGAGTCAGAAGAATACTTTGCTACCCTTAAAACTGTAATAATGTATTACGGTACTTTTTCTTTTTTTTTTTGGTAAAACATTGGAAATGGAAACATATAACGCTAAGAAATAAATTAAGCAAAGGGGAACATAACTGATTTGGTTGTTTTAACAACTAAGGCCTGACAGAACGGTCTCTAATATATTGCGTAATCATCTGGTGCCTTCTTTTATCTAGGATGGCATCCGCAGATGTAAATAGCTCTGGAACTCTTCGATGTTCATGGTTAGGGTCAGCCTGCTGACTTCCATCGAACCAATCTGAAGCCTCTCGGTCGCTCCCCGGCTGGGCCACCCATATCGGGGTACCCATCCATGGCCGGTAATGGTCGGGAACCACCTCTGTTACTTTATTGCTGGTGCTATTCCCATGGCGTATCACGTCTCTATTACTCTGAACCGGTGCCGCTTTGTTGATGCCAACATTAACTTGCTGTTGAGTAGAAGGGGCATATTCAATTGCACTTCCTGGTGGCTTGCCCACTCGATTCTTGGCTTCGCTTGATGCGTGGAGCATGCCCTCTTCATCTGACGATGTGTCTTTGACCTCTGAGTGTATTTCTTCTACCGTCGAGGTTCCTTGTTTAGACTTTAGATGAACTAGTGGGGGCTGTACAGACTCCTCCTGGCTGTCAAAAACGGTTTTTCGGTCCGGTTGGCCCTCTAAGCTGTCCTGTTTGGGTTTTGTTGGCGAGCTGAAGCTAAAATTAGCTCCACCTGACATATCAGGTTCAGATTCCTGGTAAGGGTTTGGGGAAATTGGCCTCTGGTTATTGTTTTTCTGGCTAGGTCGAGTAGGAGCTGGCCAGCCTGGGTCTCTACGATCCCAATTAGCGGGGAGTTTTACATAGACCGGGTTTGGGGTCTTGGAACCAGGATGACTAACCGGAGGTTGCTCTTTGCTTTCCTGGTGTTTGCTCGCTTCCGTGTCTTCATCTTCTGGTTCTGGGTCTTCTGAAGACTGGTCCTCTTCATCATCTTCCTGATTGGCTTCGTGTTCTCGGTTATGTAAGGACTCAGTAACCCAAGTTGGAGGTGCTGGCTCTTGCCGTAGAGGTAAAGGAGGAGTAGGAGGGATATTGTTGAGGGTAGGCACATTGGTAATGGCCCATTTCGGCCCAGGTGCACAATGTTGTGTCGGGTACAAATTATTGCAGGCGTTACCCATCCATCCTGAGCGCGTAGCCATCAATGCTTGGGACATGGCAATCTGGGCAGGGATGTTGCCGTTGGACCACCATGATAAGGCGATACTGTCGAAAAAAGAAAAACAGATGTTTTGATTAATGCTCTGTGTTGCAAAATTTTTGCTGCAAAAGCCACATTGGTTGTGAAAAATTATTTTTTAGCAAAGTAGGTCGTGCATGAAAACCGTTAGGAAACCGCTGAAAAAGCTCGATTAACCAAATTCGGGACCATCTGTTTGCCTAATACTGTCTGCCTGTCGAATTTTTCTTCTCTTTTTCTCTGTTTAGGCACGTACCTCAGAAAAGGCGCCAAAGCCGCTTCCACGTTTCCGGCTCGTCTCCATTGCTGGTTAGCTTCACATATGCGGTGCTGGGTACAGCGAGGGTTCAAGTGCCGACCAGCTTGGTGATTACCGTTATAGATGCCGAGGAAGTCTAACGTAAGAGGCGTAGTTTGTTGAATTAGGTACATAAGTCGACCCAAAACGCTGCCTGCAGAAGAAACCGATGAAATAACTGTTGGAGAAGATGCTGCATGGTAATGCGGGAGATGTAGGTTGATTGATTGCTTTTGCCCAGCCGTAACGGTCCTTGAAGTGGTGGTAGTTATAGGGGTGTATTGAGGAACGTACGGACGAGGTCTTGGAGCCAAATTGACGGAATTGGAGCCAAACGACGATACAGGTGCTGGATGGGCACTTCCTAGTCCTATAACTCGCTTGGGTCCCGGCTGGTTGAACGACATGGACGTTTGCATCATGATATTGGCGATACCGTCGTTGTTAGCTGCCTCGTTAGTGGACTGTGGAGGAGGAAGAGCGGGTTCTGGGAACTCGGGCAAGGCTGTACCTATCCGGTTTGTATCTGTAGCCGGTTTTTTGCGACGAGGAGTGCTTCTACCGGTCGAATTCCGACGATTCCGGGTAACGTTAGAACCTCGAGAACGTTTCTTACCCGTGACTGCGCGTCGCTGACGTTCTAACTGGGTAACGCCAAAGATTTCCATGAATTCACGGGTTAACTTGCTCTGGGACGCCTGCAACAATTTGTCAAACTCTTCTCGAAGGGGCGAATTGATTGGCAAGGTTTTACTGGTACGTAGAGTTGGCACAGGAGAAGGAGGAGGATGCATAGGTTCGTCCTTGTTTGGGAGGTCAAAGAAGCTGACCCATTGTCGAGCGGTCCGGCTTGGCTGGACGGATAACAAACGCGCTTCGTGGGCTCTGCTTTCTTGTTCGAGAGCGTTGTTGTAAAAAGTAGCCATATGAACGTTGAGCACTAACTCGTCCAGCGTGGATTGGACTCTCCTGTTGATGAATTCCTGCGTACTGGACGAGAGGGAAGCTGAGTTGGGACGAAAGAGGTAATTGAATATGCTGTAGCACGTCACGGCGCCCAAGTTGAGCATTCCGAGGAAAAACACTAAGGAATCTTCCGGAGTAGAGGCTCTAGAAGCACCACTCTCGCTCACGCTAGTCAAATTCCACGAATCCATTCTATTTTTATCTAAATACAATTGAATATAAGGCCACTCTTAAAGAGAATGGAGAGAAAAACTGTTCAAGGGCCGAAAAGTGTGCACTCCTGGAGGAACTTGCAACGTCAATGAAGGGACTTGGGGAATAGGCAAAACTCAGCAGGGCTAGTTAAATCACGACGAAGTGAAGCCCAGCGCATCTGTCGTGCCATTGAGTACAAAACCGTTGCATGGTAAATCCCGTATGACTTGCTCACCTTGCTTTACTTATGGAAGCATGGGAGAATTCACCTTGACCGGCCCTATACACTTCCATGCTGGGGCTTCATGGGAAGCGCGGGAATTTAAGAACTGCGGGGCCCACCAACACCGTGTGCTAAGAATGGGTTTTATTTATACTTGGGCTTTTGTAATGAAACAGATTGAGAGCCGTTAGACGAAGGAACACATTCCCGAATCCGCCCTTTTGCCTGCGCTTTGTATATCCATGTGTTATTTCAGAGATGAAGGTACATTATAGAGGTTTTAAGCCGTAGGTTAATAGGAGTTTTCTTCTTTCAGGGAGGGTCCCTTGTCTTTAGTACGCTAAAGCCATTATATGACAAGACATGTCATGCACCTGTGTGGTGGATGACTGTAGCTGCTGTGTGTTCCTCTTCCTGCCTTACCTAACAAAAACCGGTTTCCCCGTATTTTGCCTCAGTTTTTTGCTAATTCTATATTAAGACTCCCGTACAGCTTAACTTCTTATGCCACAAAGGGCGTGGGGAACGGAGAAACACGCTTACGCAAATATTACACGATATTTTTACATAATTTCTTTACAGAAATGTAGATAGTACAAACGCCGAGGACATACCAGTCTTACTTTTTTTACCTTCACTAATTTGAAAAAAGCAAATTAATTTTTCGTCAACACAAAGAAAAGCGGATTTGGGAATTTCTAAACAGTTTTGCCCTAGACATTATTTCGTTCTATTTTTTAAGAAAAATGTCATGCAAATAGATTACTTGGTTATAACGTTATCCTGTTTTGCCGTCCTATGCGTAGAAGCAATCCGTGTTCATATTTACCTCATGCAAAGCACTGCGCGCCACCTTGCGATAGCTTGGGTATAACAAGCTTAGCTATACAGGAGCCTTAAGGCTTTTGTGCTTTTAGGGGAAAATCGCGTCTGTTCCGCGTACAAAAAAGCTTTTGTCTTGTTTCAGGACACTGTTCGTCCCTGGGATTCTTGACAGTTTTTATTAAAAATAAAACCATAGGACCTCTCTTTTTCCCGTGCAAGTACTTGAAAAACGCAGCAAGGGGTCGCTTTTTTGCTAGCGAAAGAACGGATCCGATGTTTGCGATCTCTCGATTTTTTTTGCGCGGCAAAATTAATGTAATGAAGCTTGTCGTGAAGTTCTTCTGGGTGTCAGGTGGTCGAGAGACATGCAAACCACTTTTTCCTATCTTTAAGGGATAACGGGAATTTTTGGTATTCATTTCTGATGTTGTACCATAAATGTCCCGAAAGTCGTGAAAGTGACACTTTAGTGGGAAAAGAGTTTCTTTTAAAGTTTGCCGGAGTTGAACAGAAGTTTCAGAAAACAGTTTCCCTCCCTTAAACAGAGCATACAGTATTTTCTTTCGAACCGCAGTGGAGAAAAAAGGGCACAGTAAAAGGAGTGTTACTTTTTCTTTCTTTTCTTTTTCCTTTTTTAGTATGCAGAACGTGTTGCGGTACAACAAGCTTTCTCCTCTGCTCATCGGATAGATGTGTGTTGGGTCTTGAGTGGGACTGATAGCAAAGCAATGGTCATCGCTGTTGGTCCTGTTCGTTGTCGATTGTAAAAAGGAAAAAAAAATTCCCAAATTGGATGATGTCTTGAGTCTTTAGGTGTCTCGCCGGCAGAATTTTCTGTCCTGACTGTCTTTTGATACTACAGCATCCCACTCTATACACAAGGCTGTGACCTAGTAAAAACCTGAAATTCCATAATCAGCAAGGACGTACTCATTTCACGTCCTTGCTTGCCATTTTTCTCTAGACTGAGAAAAAAAATCGAGGGCAAGGAACTTTTCCCTGTACGCCAAATTATCTAAATGCAGTCATTTGTCTGTTAGTCTCACGCACCTTTTCCTATCTTTTATTTTTCCCCCTTATTTGTGTGTGTGTGGAAACTTATACTTTAGATGAAAACAAAAAAATCCCGAGGATGAACCTGCAAAATTGGCCCGGACGAAAATGTCGGGGTTTAGGAATTTAAAAATAAAAAGAACCTGCTGTCTGCTTTCACCTGACATGCAGCCTCCGGAGCTGAAACTTTATTCTTGTTGGCATTCCGACACAGATTCACGAGTAACCCGTTAATTATCCCGTCTATGGGGGGAGACTTCTCTTTTTTTTCATTCTGCTTTTTTATTTATCCTAAGGGAAGAGCTCAGGTTAGGAGAAAGGGGTCTCTGGAAGTCTTGGCTCAAAACTTCTCTCCCAAAAGGCTTCCGACAAACAGAGAAGTTGGCAGTGACCATCACCTGACGCAAATTTGGGGCTCAGAGCCATGATTTCTTCCTGGGTTGTCGAAATATTTATGCAAAATGCAGCCCAGTTCAACCAAAAGGGAACAGTTTCGTGACCACAAACACTTTCAGAAGGGGCTGCTAAAGGAAAAAGCACCTTAAAATCTTATTTCGGAATGAGAATATTGACTTTTTAATAGTTATAACAGATGCGGTATGTGTATATAAAACAACTTTCTCTACCTAAAACCTTTATTTTTATGTTAGGAAACCGCCCCCCCCCCAAAAAAAAAAAAATTATCTACTGATAACCTTTCCGTGCTCCCTTTTACCTAGTTTGTCTCTTTTTAGTGCTGAGAAAGAACCCTTAGTGATGAGAAAAAACAATAAAAAAGAACTTAAAGTGTGAGTGAGAAAGTCGCACTTATTTGTATCTGTCCCTTGCTAATTTTTCATGAGATAAGGGGCAGGTTCACGTTACACCATTCCAGTTAAAAAAAATATACAGGAACACCATTCTTGCTTACTGGACTCCAATAGACAAAAGTGAAGACCGCCAAGCTCTATCATGGCATGTCAATATATGTCGTGGATATTTCTTAAACACATAAGAGAAAGGTAGCCGTATACAGCTTTTATGCGTCGAGGCAAAAAGATGTATGTTATGGCACACTAAGTCGTCTCAGCTCCTCAATCCATCATGAACAGCCCTTGCAGTTACCTTCACTGTAGTATAAAGGCGCTTTCCTCTCCTTGTATAGCCGCTAACAAGTATTATCGATTAGGTTGGTGTTGGCGTATCTGTTTCCTTATGCTTTTGCCGCGGTGGAGTTCGAACAACCAAGTGTGAATGAGAATCTATAGCCCTAAAATCTTTTGGAACCACCATACAAGCTCACAGAAAAGGATTGGCTTTGGTTATATAGCAAAGAGAAGTGATGGCAGAAGAACGCATAGTATTTCGTACAGGTCAGGTGCAGCGCGCACAGCCGAAGCAAAAATTCAAGGCAGGTTGATGGCCTCCGCTGTGGGACTGTATAATCCTTAGGAGAAAGTTTGGGATCGCAGCGTTTTAAGGAAGCGGTTCTCTGGAAAACATCTTGTGCCAGACAGAGTGGAATCAAGATCCAGCATGCTAATGAGTCATGGAATGTTCAAAACTTGCCAATTCTTGTATTCCTTCAATATAGATTTTCGCGGAATCGCAATCGCATCTTGAACTTCCTGTACTTGAAACTAATTGAATTTTGAGTCGAAAATAGCCTGCCTTTTCACTTCCTGTGATACAGTTTTAATTTTTAGGTTCGTCTGAACCTATTTTGTATACCTGTTTGTTAATGGTGTAACTAATCTTATTCATTTTCTGTTCTTATTTTGGGCAGGTGCATGAGTTTCCAGAATCAGTGAAGCGACGCGCGTGGGTAAAAGTCGTTGGCGCATTAGCACATTGCGATTCCACACGTCGTTCCTTTGCTCGCGGTCCAGGATGGAAAAATTGTGCCCCATAGCGGAGAAATCGTTTTCTTGGCTTATTCTACTTGGGCTCTGTGGGTTTGGCATCAACTGCCATCGAAGCCGCGCCATTGTAATGTGGAAATGAAATACCACAGCAATATCAGCGTTCTTTATACCCGACAACACATCTTTTTGGGGATCTCCCCTGAAGATCTCTTTTGCAGCCTGTTTATGGGAACCCTCATCTTGAAGCTGTTTTCTACCTCTTGGTAGTCACTTTAAAGCATTTAAACTGTTAAAAAATTGAAAAGCGCATGTTTTTTATACACTTGCTTTTTAACAGCCGTGTTTTCTTCCCCAAACTGCAAGAGCCATCACAGACGGAGCATCTGTGTTTGCAGAGAGAAAGCCTAAGAAAAGACACATTCATTGAGGAAACATGTTTTGTCCCTCTTCCATTCTTGATTTTCTCCAAAGCAACAGCACACACAGTAACCTTCCTTTTTCATGCTTTTCCCTTTGCCCACAGCACTTTTCTCCATCAAAAACACACTTAGTCAACAGAAAATTCTTTCGCTACTGTCGCATGTGCTACGTCATGGGGCTTGAATTTGGATATTAGAATGGCAAAAACAAGGAGATTTGCGTCGTGGATCCAATATGTTCTTGTAGTTATGAAAAGGTACTATTGATCGAAGGAAATCTATCGAAGTCTTTCACTTTTTCAGCTGAACTTTTAAGTTGGTTGCTGTTCAACTTTTAGTGCAACCTGAATGCATGAGTGAGGAAATTGGCCAATCCCAATGTTGTTTTCGCACACGTGCCTCGGTCCTATAGCAACTGGCCTTAGCTGACTGTCAACAAACAGGACTTAAGGTTGAGAACTACGTTAAAGTAAACAGCAAACAAAGTGAAGACCTTGTAAAACCTAAAGCCTTGTAATGAATAACCATAAAGTAAATTATTGCAATGGTGTGAAAGAAATCCTAGGTTGTTTATAATACCATAACGTTATGATATAGCTAATAAAAACCAAACATTTCCGATACAATTATAGATACGATGCTTGTGCAGTGGGGAGCGGGCTAAGTTACGGCAAATGTACAACTGAAGACGTAATTGAATATAAATTAGACTTGCGGCTTTTAGTGGGAACTAGGCCTAAGGGATAAGAAAATAATTATATAGGAGGTTCATGTCTGAAGCGCACAAAATGTTAAACGAAGCCTTCCAAATGTGGGGAAAAGGGGCGAAGAGGGTAGTACACCCCATGGTACAAACACTCCTTGTGAGAAAGTTCCACTTTCTCCGGCAAAAATTATGAGGGATAGTTTTTGGGGTGCGGAAAAGGAAGGCCTGAGACCGTAAAGCGTATAGTAACCAGCGGGAGTTATCGTGGGGCGGATTTTTTTTTAAATTGGGCAGGACAGGGACAAACCGAGCTTCCTGTTCACCTGTCTGCCGTTCTATACAGCCGTAATAGTAAGATGGGTCTGTTTCGGAGGTAAAGAACCGAAATAGCCGTAAAAGAGGGTGAAAACCTATTCTGGTTTTAACAGAAAAGAGAAAGAAGCCTCAGCTTTTTATTTAATTTCATTTTTAAGGGAAAACAAGCCGAAGCGCTAGTTATTCGTTGGTTATCCGTATTCTCTATTTTTGAGCTTTTTTTTCACCGCAGATTCCAGACTTGCGGTTTAGCCCGAAAATAAATGGAGCATTAGGCGGATCTAAGGATCCATCTTTTTGCCTCGTAAATTTTTCTAGTGAAATTGTACTGGATATAACTTATTGAAAATCTAAGGTACAAATCTGTGGCATTAGGTTGATGGGTTTATAAGGGGGTTAAGGGTTTGTTTATTGTCAGAAGCGTGACTTGGCAAGCGGTGAGGTTCTACAAAGATTTTGCCAGTTATTTCAAATTCGACAAATTTGGTAGTTTACCTGTAGGGGAAACTTAAAAGCAAGTTTCTGGTTGAATGAGAAAGTTGTCGAAAAGATGGTTTTGGATATTGTGTCTATTGTTGGAATTCTGTATAAAAGGAAAGCTTGAGATTTCAAGGGAAGAAGGTAACTATAGATTAATCACGGGACTCTTTTTTCTATTGAAGGTTGTTAGTAGCTTCCGGTTTCAATACCAATTGGTTGGAAGTTATATTGGGGAATTTTTCGTGGAGAAATTGCTGCCTTGCCTGCAGAAAATTTCGTGTCTGAACCTTCGGTGGCTTAGTTTCCCGAAAAAGGAAGTTGATGGGGCTAGGAATTTGGGTAGGCAATTTGAGGGGAAAAAGAAAAAAGGGGAAGAGAAGAAACAGGAGAAAGTTTCAAGTATATATAGACTTATTGTTTGGAGGATGTTTAGTAAACATGGTATCTTTTCTTTCGTTATTTGCCCTTTTTGCTTTTTTTTCAGGCATAGCCATAGAGCTCAGCCCTCAGGATGTCCTCATATGGTTCGTTTTGTTGTGGATTCTCCCCCACACATTAGCATAAAAACATTAAGATGGCAACTAAAAAAGGATTCATGTTTACCATAAGAATTATTAGTCACAATACGTAAAGGCGGAAAAGCTTAATCTTCCAGTCATCTCTTTCGTTTTTTTTTTTGGGGGGGGGGGGTTGGGTGAGGTATTGGATCATTTAAGATTAAAGATGAATGTATTGCGACCCGGAAAGGAATAAAAGTTATAGGAAGGCTAAAAAATGGAACCAGTGACGTCAGTTGTTCTTATTAACTACATTTTCGACTGACCTTGTAAAGCGCACTCATTTTTTCCGTGCTCGGAATCTTTTTGATGATGAGCCAAGTGGGCGACCCAACCAAAAAGCAGGTTGCTAGTACATAATAGGACTTGAACGCGTGCGGAGTTGATGCGAACAAACAGGCAAGCCACTCTTAAATCCAGGCCAAGACGCATTCCAGTCCAACGATTGGACAGTAAAAGCGGCACAGCACAGAAATCTGTTTGAGATATTAGAAAAACGCCAAAGTTTGGATGGCGATCAGTTATTTCACTTTCATATATTATACAACCCATGGTTAAACTTTGGCTCATCAATCTGATCTCGTACCTGAAAAGTCTTCCCAGCTCTTTGAGGGTCTCTTTCCTGTTGTTACTTGCATGCTGAGCGAAGCTTAGATCGTGTATTGTACCGGCTCTTGCGTGCGAAATCGGTAACCGTGCGCAAGGCTCATCGGTAAGAGGTGTAGTAAAATGGGGGACAACGGAGGTAGTTGTATCCATAAATTTGCCGCTGCCAATGTAGGTGAAAAGAAGGCCAGCAGCGAAGAAGAGCCGTTAAATCGGTGTGTGCAGAAATTTTTCGCAGGGCGAAAGGGATTACGCGCTGGACGGAGATCTTGGACCACGCGGCAGGAGCTGCGAAAGCCACCATGGGGAGGCTTCAAGCGTTAAAGTTGCCCCTTTTATCGTAAATAACAATCTGTTCAATGGCTTTTGGACTGATTAAAAACCCTTGAGATTTTCAACAAGGGACGGTCGTTGAAAGCTTGACATAGTATAACTTGCCCTTTTACGACTCGTTAACCCAACGTAAGGTGCTAATTGGCTTCCCTCTCCTGTGCCCTTCAGTAATCATACGGTGAATCAAGACTGTGACGCAACACCACTAGATTGGTCATCCCGGGAGGCTAATTTTATTAACCTGTCCGGTGTCCGCTCATTAAGCGATACATATATAGTAAGGTGGAATGATTCTGAAGAAGCTATATAATAGCTCGAATAAATCCCAACCCATTTGCTATGTTTAAGGCGACTTCTGCTGCTAACTAGGGGAAAAGGGTCCCCTCTTTTGTCCACTCAACTCAAATTTTCTATCTTTTAACACATAATTTAATTCAACTCGGTTAGGTTCAGGTATTTAAATAACTATGTGTTGGTATTTCGGGTACTAAATAGATTTATGAAAAAGGTTTTAAAAGGCAAAGATAACGTACAAGTATAATCTTTTTGAGGGATTTTATTGCGTACATGTAAGGTATGCATTTCTTGCTCGTTAAGTACTTCCAGAGGATAAACCCAAGGGGTTCGTAACTCGGTTCCTTAGTGTACGAAATTACACAGTCACGGTGGTCAGTTATACAATTATAAATGATATTCGACCCATAATACAAGTTTTAACCGACTGGTCAGGGTGTACGAAGTTATAAACGAGTTGCAAACTCCTTGGATAAACCTTACTATTTAATTTAGGACATGTTTAGTAAACCAGGAGGCAATTTAGAGTATACGACCTTGCCGTCCTACTAGAGAAAACGAGGTGAAAGAAGGCGAACTTACCTTATAAAGCTGTTTAGTTAAATAGGCGAAGAATCTATACCGTGCAAATGCACATTAGTGATAA
Organism: Lepidurus apus apus; assembly: GCA_022832285.1. Classification (NCBI taxonomy): domain Eukaryota; kingdom Metazoa; phylum Arthropoda; class Branchiopoda; order Notostraca; family Triopsidae; genus Lepidurus; species Lepidurus apus. The sequence continues at coordinate 128,588 of JAGJRO010000307.1, forward strand.
ACTTGCATGCAAGCCTGCACCTTTAGCGATATAGTTTTGTAAAACAGGAGTTGCATTCATTAGTTTCATGCTTTTTATTAAAAATCTTAGGAGATTTAAGAATGTGTTAAGTGTTCGACATGTAATTCTTTAGCTTGCTCTAGCCCTGATTCCGTTACTTGTAAACCAGTAGGTTTGATGGGTACAGCTTAGTTTTATTAATCTGACAGTGAGTTCCGAGCATGTCACTTGAATTGGTTGTGAAAATTGGTCGCCCAACGTCCCAGTAACTTCACCTGCGGTAGACACCAAGCGGCCCAGGGCTTTCGTGCGCTATTTCTTCTATGTAAACGCCATTCGCCAAAACTAACCCAAAATTTATTGTTGTAGCCTCAAGCAATCGCAAGCGTGCTCTATTTGTCTCCATTCCTCGCGAATTTCACGCCGTTTTGTTGAATGATTATGCTATAACACTCTAAAGACGCTTAAAGAGAGAGTAGGAAGTAGTTTTCACTGCAATTGTTTACCTCTACCTCCCCCCAAAATATTTCTAATATGAAAAGAATGTGTAAAATAGTAGATTTCCATCAAGTGCTTTTTCCGTAATGTTTTGAGCTGGATTGTTTATTATTATTTTTTATCGACTAAGTTTTTTAAGGCATGTCACAAAACAGCTACTAAACTATTCATTTTCTATAGAATGTTTTCTACAAAATTCTATAAAATGTCCCAAAAGCTATTCATGGCATTCTGATTTTGCTGACTTTCGTAAAGTTTGTTTACGCTTTCGACCCAGGACTTTTTGGTATTCAAGTAGCCTTTTTTTTCTTATGCTTCCAAGACGTTGTTGTAAAACGCCTTTTCACTTTTCCCGGAAATTTATTCTCTCAAAAATTGAAAGAGGACTTCGGGTCGTAATCTTAAAATGCAGTAGGAAGGATTCATGGCCAAGATTTCGGGCGGCGATAACACCCAGGACTCGTTTGACGTGCTAGTAATTATGCTTGACAACTTTAGGACACTGTTAGTCGTTTTCTCGTTCTTAACCCGAGTCTTTGGAAAAGGGGAGAAAGCAAAAATGTCTTCTCAGACTCCACGAAGACAAGATTTTTGGGATGGTTTCTAGATATGACGGGAAAGAAGAAGTGAGTTTCTGGAGGTCCCGTGCACATAAAAAGCCATGTAAAAGGAAGTCATGATTCCTTATGGCTTTTGCTTGTCTTGTTTTGTGTGCTTTAATCTCCTGTGCACGAGGATTTCTCTTTGGCCGAAAGCTAAAAGACCGAAGTGAAGAATGAGGACTTTTTTTTTCTTTTTTTTTTGCAGGCTATCATCACTTGATGACATTGACAGCCGCGACCAAGAGCCACTTTTGCGTTGATCCCGGTATTCATTTTATATGTTCCTGTCTTATCGATAAACAGGCACACCCTAAGAGCATACGTGTGAGTCTTGATAACCGTTACAGCCTATACATTAGCCTGTGGAGAAAAGGAAATATTGCTTTTCTGACCTGAACGTGTGGGAATGGGGCAATGAGGACTTATGTCATACGTGATAGGTTTCTTCTTGTAAATAGATAATCTACACACTCACAAAAAAAGAAGAAATAGAAAGAAAGGGCTCGGGGAAACATTTTTTTTAAACAGAGATGGGGAAGTCTTAAGAGATTTGGCACTTTAGATGGAGCGATTTAGGGGCGGATATAGTAGATTTGTTGCAAGATTCGGACTGTAGATTAGCAGCCCCACTACGTATCGTGGTCAGGTCAAAGTCAGTCTTGCGTGTCCGAGCGTAACTTCCCAAAATTTTACTTTCCCCGCTTTTCTCCCAGCCGCATAAGCTGCCGATAAAAGCGTCTGTGGGTAAAGAATAGTAGAAAAGTTTTGGGCTTTTCGGCTTCTAATTATGCCACAAGAAGTCGGTTTCGGTGTCGGATATTTCCGGTGCCAAGCCGCCAATTCAAGATGTCAAAGACAAGCAGGAGAAAGGGCACAGAGAAAATTAGCATGCTGTTTTCGTGTGCCAACAAGGGCGCATCAGGTAACCCGCTCCCTGAAAAAGGCTTGTGTATAGTGCATAGACATATTTATTTTCAAGCTGGGAGACAGAAAGAGTGAGAGAGAAAGTAAAGGAAAGAGAGTGGATGCGTTGAGCTCCATAAACATGCGACACATAACCACAATGAAAAGGCATGAAAATGTTAAGCTATCGTGCGAAGAGGGTACTATCTCACGACTCGCAAAAACTTTTTTTTTTTTTTTGCAAAGCGAACTTGGTTCGTAGCCAATGCGGAAGGCTAACAAAAAAAGAACCGGGTTCAAGGAAATCTGACAAAAAGTTTTGCGAGAAAGAAGAGTGTACAAAAGGGCTTGATTGAGGTCGTCAATTAAGGATTATCTGGGAAGAAAAACGCTTTAGGTCGTTTCATCCATGTTAATTTGTCAGTAGAGGAATACCGGCACAGCAAGGTAACCCCACAGTGTATCCAGCAACCCGTGCCAAAAGCCGGAACTTGTATCGCTCCATACCTGCGGGAGCATGGAGATCTAAGGCAAGTGGTGAGCATGAATGGGAACGCAATCCTGTCATTAGCCTTTGTATGTTTATTTTTCTTACTTTTTACTACCCAAAAAGATGAATGTAGGTTCCGTAGGAGCCATTAGATATTTCTTCAAGACATGTGTGTAACGGTGTACATAGGTGCCGTAAGAAACATCCGAGGTTCGACCTAAATATTCCAGAAAAGTTGGGCTTGTACATAATTACTATCATTGGTCACATTCCTAAAAAAATGGATAAGCCTGAATTGATTTTATTTTTTCTCCCATTTTCCGCAAGATTTTCTGAGAACTCGCGCACTCGCTGAATTAGTGGTCGAAACATGTTAGGGTCAACCGTCTCTTAGTTCAATCGGGAGTGATTCGGGCCAGGTTTGAATAATGTGCTTAACTTTAATATATTTAGTTCACGTTACAACTAAAACTTAACAACAAGTAAACCACGTACAGAGCCACGAGCTGGTTTCCCATTAGCTTTGTACGGCGTTAAGAGAAATTGTTGATTATCGATGCTCCGGTCTGGCGAAAAGTTATCTTGGCACTTTTTAATGAGCGTGAGCAGCCTCAAGGGGTTCGTCGGTGCGGGCCTGCGTATAGGATGCCTGACAAGCATCGTGAAAGCGTCCTTTCGTGCTTTTCTGGCCAAACATGGTTTCGATGTCTTCCAAAGTTTTACCTTTCGTCTCGGGGAGAACGAGGAATACGAAGATGACACCCGTAAAACAGCATCCGGCGTAAGCCCAGAAGACTCCGTGCTGTCCTATGAGCTCGATGAGCAAAGGGAAGGTGAAGAGGACCACGAAGAGGCAGGTTAGGTTAAAGGATGTGGAGAGAGCGCCGAAGAGATTGCGAAATCGGGCCGGCAGGATTTCGCCCATCACCAGGTACGGCACGTTGCTGTAACCGGCCGAGTAACCTACAACGAAGATAATCAGACTTAACAAGGGAAGCCAGCCCAAAGCCACCACCCATTCTTCTTCGCCGTACGCCCCTTTGAGGTAGAAATAGGTGCCCAAGGAGGCCAAAGCGAGGGTCATAATGGAACCGGACACGACGAGAAGTATGCGACGTCCGAAGCGATCGACGAGGAACATGGCAAAGAAAGTGCAGACGAGTTGCACAATCCCGACGATGATGGTGGCCAAGTTTTGTTGGATGGTGCTCCCAGCGGACTGGAAGATGAAGACCGTGTAGTAGATCACGATATTAATGCCGCTGAATTGTTGGAAAAACATGAGGGCCATGGATAAGAACAGAGGACGCAAAGCCGAGCGCTCCAGTAGATCGCGCCAGAAATTCATTGGTCGTTCTATTTGCAGACCATCTTGGTTGGTTGTCGGGTTCGGTGAGGTTCGAGTGAAATTGGCCTGGATGCGTTCCAGTTCGGCGGTAATGTCTGTAGTTGGACCTCGCAAGAATTGCAAAGCTTTTCTGGCTTCGTCGTCCTTTTTGTTGGCGACTAACCAGACTGGCGATTCGGGCATGAGCCACATAGCGATCAGGAATATGCCAGAGAAAGCACTCAGCGTGAATGCCAAGGTGTCCCATTTCACGAATGCTCCTAAAATAAATAGTAATAGTACGGTGAAATTCCGACCATATGTGTTGCAATAGTTAGTCATACTTTTGTGTGTGCTTCAAAGCCTAATTTTGCCTTAATTTCGCGGAGTGGCAAAAGAAAAAGAAAGAGGTTTACGATAATGAAAAAAAGGAAGGTTGGTTAATTGTCCCAATCTAATTCGTGCACGGCAAGGTTGTCGTCTGACCGTATTACAACAGTTTTTATTTTGTTCACATTTCATATTCTCTTGGCACAAGTGTAAAAGAAAAAGTATGCACTGTATAGGAAAATGGAAAGTTGCGAACTTACCAATGATGTAAGTCAGTAGAATACCACCTGCTAAGAGGAGAGCCGTTAGGGATCCCAGCGCTCCTCGAATTCTTGGAGAAGAGCATTCCGAGATATAAATTTGTGCAGCAGGTACAGAAAAGCCGACCATGGCGCCCATGAGCACCCTAGCGGCGTAAAGCAGGGGAGTACTCCGGCTGAATCCGATCATTACGAATGAAGCGGACCAGGGAAGCGCCGAAAGCAACATGGTTTTCCGACGACCTGTTTCATTCATAAAAGTGTACGTTTGAGAGTGACCTTAATTCATCTTATTCTCCCCCCCCCCCTCCAAAAAAAATACCCTTTTTCAGTACACTACAGGTGTACCCTAAAATTGATTCTCCCTTGATTCTTTTTTGATTCTCTCTCTAAACTGGCAAAGGTAACGAACCTAGTTTCTCCAAACAGGGCCCAGAGAGCAAGGCAGCAATTAAGGATCCAATCGGTGGTAAACTGCAAATCCATGCCACAGCTTCTTCATCCAATTCTATATCACCGCTGGCTTGGATGGAAGGAATGCCAGGCGAACTCCATGCTCGCGTCATCCCTGTCATCAAAAGCGCCATGGAGGCCGCCAAAGCAGCCAACAATTGCCTCACCACTTTCCCCGCATTCCGAGCCATTTTTCCTCCTGTTTTTTTTTTTTTTTTTTTTGTAAACGAAACGGGAACTTGATAAAAGAAATGAAACCCTTTTTTTAAAAAAAGACAATACAATCCAAACTGTGTTAAACTGTCGCTTTTAGAAGGCTTTGGGAGGTAGAAAAAGAAAGAGACAGCAAGTGGTGAATAGGATACAAGAGAAGGAAATCAGAGCAAACCGGACTTGGGTTCTCATTCTTTTTTCTTTTTTTTTTGGTATTACAGCCCAATTAATTTTCCCAGCGGCCAGTTTCGCTTGTGTCACACATCGCATTCCTCACTTGATCTTTCCCAGGATCAATGCCTTGGGACCTCTTTTCTCCTTTACATGTCCCCTTGTTTTAGTTGGGAAAAAATGGAGGTGTGTTTGCTCTCATGTGTATTGTTATGATATAACTTCCTAGCTATTGAGAAAGCCTATATACAGCTGGGCAAACTGGCCGCGCTGAAAAAAAATATCCAGGTTAAGGTGTCTCTCTATGCAACAGGTGAAAACGTGAAATCGAAAGGCACCTTGCGCGCCTGCTGACCTGTTAAAGACGCAAAGAGGCGGTTTGTCCTGGGATGGTCATGCCATTGGGTTAAAAAAAAAGGAGTATAGAGAGACGGGACGGGACCCTTACAGCTTTTATGCTAATAACATCTTGGAGTATAAGGAAGATTTTTCTCAGCCCCAAAAGGTATATAACACTGCGTTTGGTGCCTTCCTTTCTCCTTGCATATACATTATACATGGTGCAGAGAACAGAGCAGACGCTCCCTTAAGTTGTCCTGCATACCAATACCTTCGCTCACGTCTCTCTCACTCTCTTTTCTTTCTATTTTCTCTCCCCACTAGCCCCAGCTTCTTATCATCTCTCCCTCTTTCTCCATCTTGTCCCCCTCAGCTCTTGAGAGAAAAAGGCATGTAATTCCGGCATCATATCATGTCCACATATGAGGGAAAGCTCCTGTGGCTCTAAAGGGAAACAGACGTTTCTAATTAAAAAGAAAAAAACAACTAAACTAGACATTCTTAGGCTGATCCAAACCCATCAAATCCAGATTCCAGCTATAGGGCTACCATATTCTAAGGAGTCACAATGAGGTCACTTTGAGGTGTTCTTTTTTTTTTTTTCGCTCCTCTTGGCTTATGTCACCAAACTGTGAGTGCGTGTGTGTGTCTGTCTGGCGCAGGGTTTTTTGATGGCATCTTGAAAGGGAAAGATGGTACAGGTTTTCGGTCTATATTCTTTTCCCCGTAACCTGGATTCCCTAGAAGTAAGCCGAGTTTCAAGGGATCGGATGGGAATGAAGGTAAAAGGTAAGATTGGCTGTGAAAGCGTGGGGAAATATTCGGCATCCGAATGTATTATAAGAAAAACCGGGGGTGGGAGAAGATGATGTGGTATTGCAATAGTCCCCCATTTTTACGAGTATTGTATAACCATTCAAAGACAACCACAAATGGTCCACAAGCCTCATTCTCACGCAACTTGCCAAACTAGCCGATTGCAGCAGGTGTCAAGCGAAAACCATTTAGGAATAATAGATTATAACCAACCATCATTTCCTTCACACGGTTCAATAAGTCAAATTCTGTATCTAAGCTTGTATTGTTTATGTGTGCTCCTTGCAAATATATAGAAACGCAAAATTTCTATTGAGCCAAGACAAGACCATTAAAAGTCGCTTAAGTCAATTGACTCAAGGATGAAAAAGTCCTAGAAAACATCCGAAAAAAACTTCTATTTAACCTTTCACTTCTTTATATGCTTAAGCTTTCTCGTGCAGATTTTTTGCCTCTTTAGTTTTGTTATCAGAAAGGTTTAAGACTGTTTAAAAAGGTTTTAAAAGATCTAAAACTGTCTTACAATTAAGAAGAAAACAAAATTCTTAAAAGCAGATGATTCCGCGTAAGGACTTCCGGCGAACATTTCCTTTCACCGGAGGTGAAATAAGCCATGGAGATATCCGTATTGCAAACGATACCGGACTCTCATATTGCGCAAGTTCTAGCGTGGTTTGCATTAAAAGAGCGGAGGTATGTTGATTGAGTAGGTCGTCCCGGACGTTCAGTGGGGCATAATCACCCTCATTTCCCTTTCTCATAGAGTCTATACCACCCCACCTTAATTTTCTGCTCTCGCTCTCAGGTGTCTTGTCGGCCGAAGGTAAAAAGTGTCCCCCTTATCGGAACGAATGGGATGGACGGGATATTGGAGCACTGGCTGTGAGGAGGCCAGCGAAGGAATTGGTGTTCGTGGTGGCGGTTTGGAAGACCGAGAGAGAGAGGGAGACCACGGGTGAAAAGCAAGCCTGCTGGAAGGCAATATTATACCAAAGCCTGGCCAAATGGGTAGAAGGCGTGTAGGTACAGGCAAAATGCATATCCATCCCACTTGCCTCAATCTGGGTCAGTAGTATAAAACGGGCATGCAACACCTTTCCTAAGTCACTCTCGAGTACCCAATTCAACGTGCAACACACCAAAGCCCAAAGTCGAGGAAGACACCCCAAAAACAGGGTATATGTGCTGGACATCGCGCCGTATTTAAAAGTGATCTGCTTCAACTTCAACTCAGTCAGAAACCATTGGTGCACGGTGCCTTTCGGACCACAAGGTGCAGAACAGTTTTTGAAATTCAAAAACGTACAACATTGCTGAATACCCAGTGCTGTTGACTTTGATTCCCGATACCGGTGCTTTAAGGAAGACTTCTTTCTTTGAAAACCAGTGAAGAAAGCGAAGCCCGTTCCCGGAGTTAGTGAATCTTCAAAAGGAAATCTTTTTGTGAAGACTTTCGTATAACAAAAACCGAAACCATGGTTAAGGTAAGCTTATCATTAAAAACCGTCGAAGGTTAAGACATCAATTGCTCGAGTTTTAGTTTTAATTTAGCCAAGAAAACTACCATCAATAGCCAGTTAATTCTCATGGATTCTAAAAAGTTTATTTACCTTTTCGATATATTTGTTTGAGGAAGGAGCAACTTACACTACAGAAGTCGAGAACTACACTGAAGAAATTTGATTTGACAAATCTTAGTAAATTATTCGACTAAGTCTTAATTAGTATTCTGTCACGTTTATTACCATCTGAATTATTCAAAAATCACGTGGTGCAAACTTTGGCGTGTTGCTGCATTCCTAATTACCACCTCAAGGATGCGAAAATTTCAACATCTTTTCAAGCTTAAACGCGCGCTTTTGAGAGATCATCCCTCTTTTTCCGTTTTTTATTTGTATTTTGCTTCTTCCTTCTGATTGAGATTGTAGTTCCATTCAAGTAACATTGAATGGCTGAGTAGCGGTTGGACACGCCAAGTTTCAATGAGCGGCTTTTCGTTCTTCCAAGCGGAAAGCAATTTCAAAAAAGGAAAAGAAGAAGAATCCTTTTCTTGTTTCTTTATAGACTTTGTAACTGAACTTGTCCTAACAAAAAGCCTTGACATTGCTATAGCTAAGAAAAACAGCCTTTTCGGTTATTTTTCTTTAGCGGGGTTTCAATTTATGGCAGTTATTTGGGAGCGTGGGTGAAAGGAAGCAAATTGCTTTAAAAAGAATTGTCAAGTCAGGAGAAAGTGGTCGGGAAAAAATAGAAAAAAATAGGTTTTCTACCTGCTAGTCTTACTATTCTTGCTTGTAACCCAGAGAAGCTGCGGCATTGTCCGTGTCGTTAAAATGTCAAGTTCTTCTCTTTGCTTGACGTGCCGTGGCATGTGTGAATGTGTGTGATGCGGTATAGGGAGAAAGCGTAGGTAATTTTCAATGAAGATGACACTTCCTGTTCCCATCCTACTTCACCTTTCTCCTGAAAAAAAACAAGAACAAAACTTCGCATAGTTTTCCTTGAAAAAGAAAAGAAAAGATTTCATTTTTTCCTTACTTTTCGTGATCTTAAATTGCGAAGCATGGCTAAGTACTTCCAGAAGAACATCTTGGTGACCTCACCCCACGTTAGAAAAGTAACGATACCCTTAGAAACGAAAAAGAACCCAGACCTGGTTTGAAATAGGGTCAACTTGAACCTGCCGCAAAGAAATACGAAAGTTCCTTATGACACGCATAAGTTCGCTTTTAAATGCGTCCTTGTTGCAAGGTTAAATAACACCTGTACGAGTAAAGGTAGATATAACTTTCTTCGGGAACTTTAAAATTGCTGGTGAGGTTATTTTTTTCTTTTACCTATGCATGAAAGTTTAATTGGGCGTTTTTGAAATGTTTGTTAATATGAAAACGCTCATTTGGCAAAGAGCCGAGTGTGCCGGACTTGGCGCAATGCACTCGTTTTCCGAGTTGTGGGTCAGTGGCACGCAAACCAACTGTTTGGATCTTCCATACCCCCCTTTTAACAAGGAGACCAGGTGCGCTGAGCTAAAGCATGGAGCAGCAAGAGGTGCGGTCCGGGCCGCGTCGTCTTGGGAGAAGAACAGAAGTAGCGCATGTGGGACACTAACCAGCCTCAAGCCACATCATCCTTCTCTTTTCTCCGTGCCAAACCCTTATTCCTGAAAATCTCGTTTCTCAACTTTCTCCATGAGCAACCTGAGCCCTATTACCTAAAAAGAAAAAAAAAGAAACTAAGAAAAGTAACTTGTAAATTGCCAACACCACTGCCCCACGGTGGATCCTTTTTTCCTGCAACACTTAGGACCAGTTATTTTTTTTTTTGCATGGAACAGGTCAGAATTTCACCTGGTCTACCTGGTTAAATAACCTTTTTTTGCTTCTTTTTTCTAATTTGTTCCCCCAACAACCGTATCCGGATGCTTCTAGGTGTCCATCTCCTTGTTTCTTTTGTCCTTTTTGGGGATCAACACCTTTTTCGAACGTGAACGAGCTACAATCACTGCTGTTGCTGCTGTCCTTATACAGATGAGCAAATAAAAAAAGGGAGTCGAGCAAAGATTCCTTTCACCGGGACCCACTTCTCACAACCTTTTTCCTTCCTCCCTCGGAGAAATTCTTTTTATTACGCGAATAAGCCCTACTTTTGATTAGCCACTGCAGTTTAAACTTTTATTTCAGTGAGATCTTCCCTGGTCCAATTAGAAGAATTGATTATCTCTTTTTAACAAGAGACTAATTGTAATGTAAAAGGAATTCCCATTCTAAATTCCTCACTTTGTGTTTCAACAGGTGGCTTTATACGTCACCCTGACCTTGTTGGTCGTGGGTACCTTGGCGACGGCGTATCAAGATGAAGCAGATGATCGAACATGGGGTGGTTCCGGTAAAGGCAAAGGCGGTGGCGGCAGCTACGGAGCGCCCAAGAAACCCAAGGCGTCGTACGGAGCCCCGTCTGCACCCAAAGCCCCCAAAGCACCTAAAGCCCCGAAAGCCAGCTACGGAACACCCTCTTTGCCCAAAGCCAAAGCTCCCAAGGCTCCCAAGGGTGCTTATGGAGCACCCTCCAAGTCCAAATCGAAGGCTCCTCAGCAAAGCTACGGGTATCCGCAGCCGTCCTATGCGCCGGTAGCACAATACCACCCTCCTGCACCTGCCTACGCACCTGCTCCAGCCTACGCCCCGGCTCCGGCTTACGCTCCCGCACCGGCCTACGCCCCTGCTCCTGCCTATGCTCCCGCTCCTTCCTACGCGCCTCAACCCGCCTACAACTCGTACAGCCCACCTGCTAGCAGCTACGGAGCTCCCAGCAAAGGCAAAGGCAAAGGCGCCTCCGGATCGTACGGCGCTCCCAGCAAGAGCAAAGCGAAGGCTCCTTCCAGCGGATATGGTGCTCCTTCCAAGAGCAAAGCCAAGGCTCCTTCCAGCGGATACGGTGCTCCATCTAAGAGCAAAGCCAAGGCTCCTTCCAGCGGATACGGCGCGCCTCAGGCTAAACCCATCTTCAAGTTGCCTAAATTCAGCCCCATTTCCTTGAAAGGCTTAGGAGGTAAGCAAATCAACTTTAGTGTCAAGCCAAATAAGATTTTCTTAAGCTAATATTATTTTTTCTTAATTTAAGGAGGTAAGGACAAAGGCAACAAGGGTAAAGGAGGAGATGACTACACCCCCGCATACAATGGAGCTGGCTATTTCCCCAGTCACGGTTATGAACAACCCCTGAGCCCATACCCCGTTGTCTTGGTTTACGACACGCCCATCGCTCCCCCTGCTCCTGTGTACGCTCCTGCTCAGCCCAGTTATGGTTCCGCCCCGGCTCCTCAATACTCCGCTGGACCTGCCCAAGCGTCGTACGCTCCTGCTGAAGCTAGTTATGGTTCCGCACCCGCCCCTCAATACTCGCATGCACCTGCCCAGCCTGCCTATGCTCCTGCACCAGCCTATGAAGCCGCTCCTGCTCCCTATGCTCCTCAACCAGCTCCCGCTAGTTATGCTCCTCAACAGCACGCCCCAGCTCCCGCTTACCAACCCGCTCCCGCCTACCAGCCAGCGCCAGCTTATGAACAAGCACCCGCTCCAGCTTACCAACCAGCGCCAGCTTACGAACAGGCACCTGCTCCGGCTTACCAACCAGCGCCAGCTTACGAACAAGCACCTGCTCCTGCTTACCAACAAGCGCCAGCTTACGAACAAGCACCCGCTCCGGCTTACCAAGCAGCGCCTGCACCCGCCTACCAACCTCAGCCAGCCTACCAGCCCGCTCCGGCTTATGCGCCAGCTCAACCCCAACCCATTGCCCCTCAATACTCCCCTGCCCCAATTCCCCAACCTGCCTACCAGCCTGCTCCTGCTGTACCTTCTTACCAACCTGCTCCCGCTGCATACCCATCCCAACCAGCTCAGAATAACTACCAGCAAGCTCCTCATGTAGAATGCATTACCTGCGCTGAAAACCCATGGGTTCCTTTATCCGGCCAACCCGCCGTGCAATACAATAGCGCTCCTGCCTACGAGCCCGTCACTGCTGCCCCTGTTCCCGTGTATGAACTCCAACAACCTACTTATGAGCAGCCTAAGCAACAAGAAGTCGTTTACGAACAGCCTCCAGTACCCGCTTACCAGCCCCAACAAGCCGTTTATGAACAGCCTGAAGTACCCGCCTACCAGCCCCAACAAGTCGTTTATGAACAGCCGGAAGTACCCGCCTACCAGCCCCAACAAGTCGTATATGAACAAACTGAAGCACCCGCCTACCAGCCCCAACAACAGCAACAGCTTCAAACCTATGAAACCCGTCCTCAGCAACAAACTTACGAGCAGCCCCAACAACAGCAGCAGCTTCAAACCTATGAAGCCCGTCCTCAGCAACAGACTTACGAGCAGCCCCAAGTTTACGCACCCCAGCCTCCTCAACAAACCTACCACCATGCCCTGCAGTCTCACCAGCACGAACAACAACGAGGAGTTGAATCTGGACGTTATTTGGACGCTCCCGCCCCCAGCCAAGCTCTGTACACTCCTACTGAAGCTCCCCAGTACATTGCACCCGTTCAAAACGAGCCGCAATACACCACTCCCCAGTACATTGCACCCGTGCAAGTCGAGCAGCAATACACCACTCCCCAGTACATTGCACCCCTGCAGGTCGAGCAGCAATACACCCCTCCTCAGCCTCAGCAACAAGAACAACAGCAGTACGAGCAACCCCGTGAGCCCGAATATATCGTTCCTCAAGTAGAAACCTACACTCAAGCTCCTCGTGAAGAGCCCCAATACTACAGCACCTCCGCTGCACCCGTCGTGTACGTTTCTTCTGAACAGCCCCGTGAGTACCGCCCCCAGCCCCAAGTCTACCAAGAAGCCCCCATCATCAACACTCCGTCCCCACAAGTCTACGTTTCCAATGCAGGCACCCCGGCCCCAGAAGTCTACATTTCCTCGACTCCTCGTCCACAACCCACCGAAGCTCCCCAGCAATTCTGGATCAGTGAAGCTCCCCAACAGATCAACCAGATCATTGTCCAAGAACCTTTAGCTGCTACCCCTGCTCCTTGGTCACCCAACCAATTCTACAACCAAGGTCAACAATCCGCTTCCTTCTTCATTTCTCAACCTCAACCCACTTTCGCGCCTGCTCTGGAAATCCAGCCAATTCGCCAAGAAGCTGAAGAGCTCAGACAACCCGGCTATTACCAAAACACCTTCTTCTCGGCCTCCCAAAACGCTGGCCCTCAAGAAGTCTACATTTCTTCCACCACTCCTCGTCCGGTCCAACAACAAGAAGAATACGTTGCCGTCACCCAGGCACCCGTGACGTGGGCTCCCCAACCCCAAGTCGTTCTGGAAGAAGTACAACAGCAGCAATACGTTTCCTCGACCTTTGCCCCCGTGGAATATGCTTCCCCTTCTCGCCCTAGCAACCAGCCGATCGTCTTCTTCTCCAGCACGCCTGCGTACCAAGTTGAGTCCGTTACCTCACCTGCTCCCGTCGAAGTAGAGCAGCGACCCCAATGGAACCAGCCCCAAGAGGCACAACAATGGGGCCAACAATCCGGTCAATGGATTCAAGAGCAAGAGCAACGCCGCCCCGTAGAGCAACAATGGATCCAAGAAGTTCCCGTCCGTATTATTGAGCAACAACAATATGCCCAGCAAACTGAAGCTCCCGTTCGTATTATTGAGCAACAACAATATGCCCAACAAACTGAAGCTCCCGTCCAAGTTATTGAGCAACAATGGGTCCAACAAACTGAAGCTCCCGTGCAAGTTATTGAACAACAATGGGTCGAACAAACTGGAGCTCCCATCCAAGTTATTCAGCAACAATGGGTCCAACCAACTGAAGCTCCCGTCCAAGTTATTGAGCAACAATGGGTCCAACAAACTGAAGCTCCCGCCCAAGTCATTGAGCAACAATGGGTCCAACAAACCGAAGCCCCACTCCAAATTATTGAAGAACAGTGGGTCCAGCAAACTGAAGCTCCCGGTCAAGTCATTGAGCAACAATGGGCCCAACAAACTGAAGCTCCCGTCCAGGTCAATGAGCAACAATGGTTCCAGCAACAACAAGAGTCCCAACGCCCGTCTTGGACTCAGCCTGAGCCCCAACGTCCTTCCTGGTTAGATGCTGCACCTCAACAATTGGAGCAAGTTCCCGAGGAAGTACCAGTCGCCTTGTACTTTAGCACTCCCACCCCCGTCGAAGTCTCTACTCCCGGTCTGGAGTACTTACCGCCTACCCGTGGCTTTAACTCGTAAGTAAAGAAATACTTTTAGGATAGGTGTTAACAATTGTTTCCGTGTCGTTTTGTCATTCTTATGTAAAATATGTGAAAAAGTTTGTGAGGGGACGTTTAAAACGAGTCTGGTTACTCTGTTTTTTTCGCTCACACGTTTTCTCAGGCAAATTTTTATTCCAACTTGGTGCTAATTTATTGACGTTTTAGTCAAACTTGAAACGTCTAAAAATGTGTGCACTTCTCTTCAAGTCTATCCGATAAAATGCTTTCCGGTGTTCTTTTTGTTTGCTTTATATGATGCTATATGTTATTATCAAGATGTCCAAATCGAAGAATAAAAAGAAAAGAATGTAAAAAAAAGAAGAACGTGTTCATGATTTGGGACTGACTGACCTGTGACACTGACGAACGACTTTTTCTTCTTTTGACTTCCGTAGAGAGCCCGAAATTGACGTAAGAATAGTTGCTTCGACGCCAGCGACGGTGACGACTCCCGCCCCAGTGCCGACTTTGCCTTACAAGTTCGAACAATTCAGACCCACCACAGGTAGACCCTCAGTTGGCGGCGATTTACCCTACGGAGCTAGAATACCCGGCAGTCGCAAACAAAACAACGGTAATTATTAAGGCTAGCTAGAAGATGCACTTTTTTACAATTGCACGGGCGGCAGAGTTGTCTGCAGTAGCACTAACTCCATAGAAAAGGTCATATAGATCGACCTATTAATAACCCACAACACACCAATTCCCAACATTTTTTTAAAAGATAGGACAAAAATATGACACTAACTGACTTGCAAAAGAAAAACAAAGAACGAGAAAAAAACACCTTTCAATCCTTACACGCACCTGGCGGTGTGTTCTTTTTTCCACCGTTCTCTTTCCAGGCTGGACCAAGAAACGCGAGTCCTCGTAATACCAAAACTCTCCCACCAGTAGAAGTCTGCGAACTATTGAAAAACCCCTTCCCTCTCTTACCAAACCATAAAAAAAAACTTTGCCTTGATCCTTTACTTCCCTTAAAAATCCCTTGTTTTGGACCTTAATTCTTGTATTAACCAGTCGCACTCCCCAGTCTTTTTTCACTCTTATTCTTTATTTAACCATTTTTTTACCCTAATTTTAACTTATTATTGGGCTGTTTTCTCCAACTCATCACACACACAAGCCACCACCACACCTTGATCCCTTTACGCATCGGCAAAAAAGAACCAAACCCCAACGTCCCGTAACGTTTTCTTTTTCTGTATTGTTTTTCCTCTGGAACCTTCTTTGCAGACCACGTTTCTACCCCGTCTGTTGTGCACAACCATGTGCTGTCCCAAACCTCTGCCAGTAGCGTGGGCAAGTCCGTTTCAGCTTCCATTCCAGCCATTCGCAAACGCCCAGTCACTTCTTATTCCACTACCACGACGGCTCCGAGGCGCGTCTACGTTTCCAGTACCACCAGGCGCACGACTACGCCTTCCCCTAGTACCGCTGGGTCTGAGGAACAATTCCGAGAAGGATCGGTAGTACTGTCTGAGCCCCAACCTGCTTCCAAACCCACCATTGTTCAAACCCCAGCCTCGGATGCGTTCTTAAACAACTTCCCAGAAGTAGCAGCTCCAGAAGGCGGTGATGTACCCGAAGAAGAGCAATCCGCCATCCGAGACGCTCTCTTCGAACTCCACAAAGTCTAAAGAAAAAGTGGTTCCGGGATCCCAACTTTTTTACGAGCCATCAAAAAAAGTCCATGTGGATATTCTGGAACGTTTTACTTTGTAGACTTAGGTGTTATGGAAGCTTTCCATTCTCGGGGATTTTTTTTTTCTTTTCACAATTCCAACCAGACAGCCATCCAAAAAAAGTTAATATAACGACACAATTTCACTAGTTTCCAAGGAAATGTACCGAGTCAGGTAACACCTTCCAGCTTTGTTTCAATTTCTTTCTTTCTTCAGATTAGTTTCGATCTAAATTTCTACCAGAAATGGCAAAGTAAATCAGTAATATTTTTCTTTTCCCTTTCCTGTCTGAATAATTGTTTGTAGTATCCCCCTAAGGGGGCTTTTGTTGTTATGTTGGTTAGAAAGGAAAAAAAGGCTCCTTATGTACATAGTCATAATGTTCTTTTTCTGGGGGGTCTTTTTGAAGATTATTCAGCCAGCGCGAAATGGCCAAGCAAAAACTGTAGCTAGTTTAGGTTGTCTTTAGAGTTAGCCGTAGATTATATGGAAGAAATCTTAGTATTTTTAGGCGAAAAAATGAATGAATGAGAAACTCGTTTCTTTACTAACCCCGATTGCTCAATTGAATGCAAGAACGAGTAATTACCGAAGAAAAAAAACATGGGGCTAAATTTCTGTAACGAAAAAGGAGCGTGAGCTCGATGTAATCCGGTTTCATTGAACTTTTTCTATGTATGGAGAGTTACCACAAGACAGCATAGAGAGAGCTATATAAAATGTGTTCTTCTGTTCCAAAGCAAAACAAGATTTATACATCTTACATGACATGGTAGAACAACTGCAGGTCGGTTGACTTGTAGCAGCCGTTACTTTTATTTTTTTCTGATTTTTTTACAACCCCCCAACCCAGTGTATAAGCGTTTCTTGACATGTATAGTTTAGTTCTTTATGTAATTTTGTCCCTTTTCGTGTCCGTCCAAAAACTTGAATGATGTGCTAATAAAATCTACTGTTTCAGTTCAGAGCCAAGGGTTACTTGCAACAAGGGAATTACTTTAATCGTTGATAAATCCGCTAGCACTGCCTAAAAAGGTCTCGATTTTAACTTACAGGTCTTATTTACATCTCATTATTTGTACCTCAACTGCTGCAGAAGTTTTCACGGAAAGCAAATTGTCTCGCCGCAGGCTAAAAATTGCTGCAGCCACCAAAGGCAGAATTTCGAGCGAATCAAAACCCATGATGATGTCCCATAAGTAGAGGACTTGATCTGGCAATAAGTACCCACTGAATGCCTGCATGATCCAACCCATCGCAATCCGCAGCCTTTAAAATAATTTAAAAGGAAAAGGAGGGAAAATTAGTGACAATTACTTTCTTTGTGGACTTGAAAGCGTTTTACGGTTGGATTTGATTGGCAATTAGGTGGACCCAGAGCTGCGGCTCATATCCTTGTAGAAGTCTCTCGAATTGGATCGCTAGACAAACAATACCGTTTGGATGGGACGAAAGGGAGTGTAAACGATGCCAGTAGCGAAGGTATTGGGCTCGGAAGGCGTAGTAGAGGGGGATTGCGTCACCGTACGCGAAGCATAGAGGCGCCACTAAAAAATTTGATTGGACATTAAAAGAAAATACAATTTTGCGGGACGAGAATCGTGTTTGTCCTGAGTCGGTTGACTTACCATACATGGAAAAGCCGTAACAGGGTACTACCCCTGACGGCGGGTAAGCTGACCATTGCTCAGCTAAAACTGTTGGCAGAGTTTTCGGCGGCGGTCTTGGAGGCGCATGGGAACCACTTTGTTGGAATCGTACGAGGACTTCTTCGTCTCTTAAGAAGCATAGTGTGACCTATATAATTTATCCTTAATGGTGCTAAATACCAATAATTTTTAATGGCTTTATGAAAGGGTACTATACTTGGTAGAGAAGGTCTTCGAAAACAAAGTAATGTTCTTCGTTGGCTGCTGTGAGTTGAATATCCTAAAGAAGTTGGCGGTTTTTGAAGGACAAAAGAGTTAATGGTGTTGCCCTTACTTTCATGACGAGTTTATCGATTAGGATATCAGCTTTGAATATGGATTGCTTTAATTCTTCATAGCGTTTACGGCGCTGCCAATCAAAGATCCAAAATCAAATCAAAATCAAAAATGAAATTTTGAGAACCAATAATTACACATAGAAAGAGAAACTGGTTAAACGGTATAGAAGTGATTGATACCTGCTCAGTAACTTCAGCATTGAGAAGTTTTGACCAGACCGGAGCACGTAAGTTCGGTGGGCACCCTTTCTTGCAGAATTCCTCCAGCAGTAGCACATCGCCGTTGTCTAAAACTTGCTCGCCGAGTACGATTCGATAATTAAGTAAGGTAACGTTAGGCTGATCGGCCAGCACGAGCGAGGGATTTAAACCTAAATGCCGGTCCTCGTTTTTGTAAAGTTCCTCATATTTAGCTTTCTATATTTTAAGATTTTGTAAGTCACCGCAAGAAGTATTTAAAGTTTATAAGGGTTAAATTTTTACAAGTTCTGGAAAACCGTTGACTTTCAAGGGAAGCTGCATATTCGACCAATGCTCCTCCAAACTAGAATTCGGTTTAGGCGTTATTTTAGCAACCACTGATTTGGGTTTGTTATAAAATGTCACCTGTCAATGACATAATCCGGATCGCGCAAACTGGTTATGAGATCAAAAAAGTCCCTGGGTGCATACACAGGCCGGTAAACACTTAAATCTGAAATACAGCCAAGACAAGTCTATCCAGTTCTAGCGTTTTAAAAGCGTGTTCTTAAAGCAAAAAATGTAGAGCTTAAATAAATAAAAAATAAAATAAAAAGCTTACAAAAATCAAGCTTATTTGAGTTTTTTTTTACCTATGTCGTAGGTGCTTAATTCGGTCCAACGCGCTTCAATTTCCTGAGCCTCAGCAGTGCACCGAATTTTTGCCAAACTTTGTCTCAGTTCTTTGGCTAAGGAATTCAGTGATTTTTGAATCCTTCGCTCCCATTGCGACTTTGGGCATGAGAGCAAACCATATTTTTTTTTTATAGCCGTTGCCCTATAACATCTTCATTAATTTAATTTACTTGAGTTTTTTTCATGTAGGCAAAAGGATCTCCTTCTTGGGCGTTATCCTTATTTGGAGAGTTTATAGCGTTCCGCATATAGTGCACCACGAGGTTCCGGAACGAGGTTTCTAGGCCAGCTTGCCGAATAGCATTCTTCCAAGCCAACGGGTCAGATTCAGGTAAAATGGCTGGCGATGCGATTACTTTCTACAGTTCAGACCATTACGAGCACTTGGTACAGACATACTTTGAATCTTTTTTTGCTTTAACCTGGATTTCGCTGAGGAGTGTTTGGTATCCATCGCATTGCACTATCCCTTCCAATAACTTGTTCATATCGTCCATTTCTGAGGGAAGGTAACAATAACCGCTCGTTTGATTGATACCATGGAAACCTTTACCGCGTACCCCTTCGCGCAAGCGTACTTGTAGCGAAAAAGGCTCGGTAAAGGATATATAGTTTTACCTTGCATATTATGTAATAGGTGAACCTGTATACTGTGGCTCGGTACACTTGTAAAACAAGAAGATTCAAATAGAGTTGGTGCCTCTTATTATGATCACTGGTTATTATAATCAGCTACACTATAGAATCACATTTTAAAGAATATTTTATTACGAAAATCTATATTTTATTTTTAGTTCTTACATCGTAAACAACCTACCTATATGTACACATGTAGGTAAATATTTCCGATTTTCTGTTACTATAGAATCGCAACTAAATCGAATCAATGTTCACTTGACAGATGGGATCACAATAATTGGAACGTACTGTAAATACGTATTTTTTTTCTACATAATACAGATTCGTCAATAAGCTTACTGGCGAAAACCAACCGTAGAGCTTAGTCTCAATAAGTCCATGTATGCTAGATCAATACTATTGACATTTACCTATCTTATCTTGCAGACAATGTGTCAAAGTACTGCTCTTCGACTCCTTTCGTTTTGCGCCTGTCCTATTACAAAGTACCACAACTCTCAGGAATCGGGCTTTGCATTCATCAGTTTCGGCACTAGATCAACAGCCACATTCCGCATTCCCTCTTTACCGCTTGATAAAGCTAAACCGTCTGTTCGCTCTTGTTCAGAAAGATAGCCATCTCTCGATTGACTATAAAGCACTCAATTCGAAAAGCCTGTGATCTACAGTATAAACAAATTCTGACTTGCATAATCAGCAAAAGACGAATTCATTTCACGTCCATGTTTGCGTTATATTGCAATTGCTGCTTCTGCATTATTTATTACAATTAATGCCTTTCTCAATATATCGGTTGTTGATTTTCTGTGCTCAGTCACGTTTAGTGTTCACATAATTTAGAACAAAGCCTTTTTTACGATAAATTTGTTCAAATTTATTTAAATAGTTCGCTAGCTTAAAGCGCCGAACTGATTTTCTATTGTTATAATAAAAAATTTTATAGCGAAGCGTCATGGAATTCATTAACCTTATACATTGTACTAGTTCAACTTTGTAATTGCAATTCTACAGTCTCAATTGAGGATTACAGTATTTGGTTGTAACAATAATTTTCTTTTACAATGCGATGCAACGAAACCTACGTTCATTCATATACTGTTAAGTACATGTGAGATCATGTCTTATGTAAACGACGATACGAAGGATCCATAAACTTGTCCGTTCTTTTTCCGCAAAAATTAAAAATGAAGGTCTTATGTGTCCAAGGTCAAAAGATTTAGGCTATAAAAAAGAAACGGATCCTGAAACTGCAGAATTAGGAATTAGTGTAAGGCAAGAGACGGAACGAGCAACACAAGTGTACAAGAAAACTAACCTGAATAAAGGCTGCAAACAAGCTTAGAGTGTATGTACAAGAGTGAAGTTATAACGCGTTACCATTTGGAAAGTTGTAATCTTTTTCTTTTTTTTGCCGTAGTTAAGCATGGAGTCTTCAAAGGATTTCCGAACAGCAGGACACCAAATGATTGATTATTTAGCAGATTACGTCGACAATGTTCAAGACCGGTACGTACTATATCTTTCTACGATTGGATAATTCTTAAATTTTATTACACCAAATGGCACTAACAATGACAGGGATGTAACGCCGTCTGTAACTCCTGGGTACATGCGTGATTTATTGCCCGAGGTAGCTCCTGAGCAAGGCGAGGCCTGGGAAGACATCTTCAAAGACATTGAGCGTGTAGTTATGCCTGGAGTGACACACTGGATTTCGCCACATTTCCATGGATATTACCCGACTGCCCAATCCTGGCCTGCTCTTCTCGGCGACATGTTAAGTACTACCTTAGCCTGTATAGGATTCAGTTGGGTACGTAAATATACTTCTACCGTAAAGAGAAAAACTTTATTTTGAAACGAAGGTACTTTAAATTCCATTCGTGTCAACAGAGTTCCAGTCCGGCGTGTACCGAATTGGAAGTCGTAGTTATGGATTGGCTAGGTAAATTGCTGCAGTTGCCTCCGGCATTTTTATCAAGTTCGGGTGGTACGGGAGGTGGAATCATACAAGTAATTTCATAATTCTTTATCTCTTAAACGCTTTTCATACCATTATCTAAATTGCCTTCATTAGGGAGCAGCTAGTGAATGCATGTTTGTTGCACTCTTAGCTGCACGGAGTAAAATGGTCAAGAAACTGCTGAACGAACAGCCTGACAGATCAAGGGGTGACATTCTAGAGAAGTTGGTCGCATATGGCTCATGTAAATTGCAGCTACTATAACTAAAGGCTTCTGACTGAACATCGCTGTAATAGTGCAGTCCAATTCGTCGGTCGAGCGAGCGGCCATGTTAGGCGGCGTTCTGTACCGTTCGCTGGCAACAGGGATTGGAAATGCGTTGGGAGCGTTGACTCTGGAACAAGCCATGGCGGAAGACCGGGTTAAAGGTCTAATTCCATTCTATGTAAGTTATCCTTAAAATACTAACTACCCACTAGGTGAGATGAGGAAATTAATTTAAACTTTAGGTCGTGACTACTTTGGGCAGTACTGGTGCTTGCGCTTTTGATGACTTGACAACCTTGGGACCGGTTTGCGAAAAAGCTGGCGTTTGGCTTCATGTTGACGCTGCGTACGCCGGTAAGCTAGCTTCACTTGCCCTTGAACATCCTAAGCCTAAACAAAAGCGACACAGGAGCCGCCTTTATATGCGAAGAATTCCGGCCATTGCTTAATGGCGTAGAATATGCGCAATCATTCAATTTCAACCCGCATAAATGGATGTTAGTCGCCTTCGACTGTTCCGCCATGTGGTAGGCTTAATTTAGTTAACAACATTAACTTTTTGAGGAAAAATTTAAGGTATTCTAACGCGGATGATGTAGTGGACGCGTTTAATGTGGATCCTTTGTATCTTAAACATGACCAACAAGGAATGGTACCCGATTACCGCGTAAGTTCAATAGAAATTACTAATTAATTAAATTTATTAACTAAAAATGAATCTAGCACTGGGGAATTCCTTTGGGCCGCCGGTTCCGGGCTCTTAAACTATGGTTTGTGTTAAGGAGTTATGGCGCCGAGGGCCTGAGAGCTTATATTCGAAAACATGTATCCTTAGCTAAGAAATTCCACCAACTCGTTGAGGAAGACCCTCGTTTTGAAATCTCGGCGCCCACAACATTAGGCCTGGTCTGCTTTAGGCTTAAAGTATTAAATCTCGTAAAAAAGAACATTTCTATTTTCTCTCTCATGCTCGACCTACATTTCAGGGTGACGACGCCAGAAATGAAGAATTATATAGACTGATACAAGCCAACAAGAAGATCCATATAGTTCCA
This sequence comes from Lepidurus apus apus, assembly GCA_022832285.1. Taxonomy (NCBI): domain Eukaryota; kingdom Metazoa; phylum Arthropoda; class Branchiopoda; order Notostraca; family Triopsidae; genus Lepidurus; species Lepidurus apus. Next base: position 151,243 of record JAGJRO010000307.1, read on the forward strand.
GCCCATATGAATGACCAGTACGTTATTCGATTTGCAATTTGCGGTCGCCAAACTGAAGAGGAACACATTGAATTTGCATGGCAAGAAATTAAGGGCCAAACTCAACTTATACAAAATCTCTAAATGCCCTATGGTCAATTAGAAGATTAATTGGTTGCAACAGGGTCACATATAGTAACTCGGTTTCTTTTGTTAACATGTTTTTACTTAAGGGTAGAAGCGTATACAGTTCTTATAGCAGAAATTATCTAGACCATTTGGCAGTTATCCAATAATGTAAGATAGTGGATATTCGATAGTGCTTTTATTCCTTGTGTCCGTGGAAAGTATTAACTAACGAGATTTAGGATTTAAATTTTCTTATTTGTGGGCCAGAAGGGCTGAGCGTGGTCAGAAACGAGTGACCAAAGGTGGGCTGACGCGAGGCGAATTTTCGACCTGAATGGGTTCACAAAAATAAACACGGCCTGATAACCAGTTGGACAAAATTGGTCAAGATCAGGTTAAACGTGGACTGGAAGATCTGAATTAAAAGAGATATTGGTCGGATAGGATATCGGAAGGGCTGAAGAACACGACGTCTGGTTTTGGGCAGGGACACGGAACACGAGGGCAAGATGTACACATGAATAACGACAGGGGCACAAAGTGCAGGAAACACACGGGGTCAGGAGCGTCAGGAGCGAAATATTGAATTATTGTTGCGCATGGATCTCGTTTAGCTCTTGTATTCTTCTTTTCGATCCGAGCTAGACTGTCTTTTCGATGCATTGCGTAGTTTTTACATCTGACAGCCACAACGTTGGCTGGTCAACGTTAGCAAGATGTAACACATCCAACATTCCATTCAATTACAATAACCTTAGCCTTGGCCAATCTTAATTACAGTCACCTCAACCTTGGCCCAAAACAATATCCATAAGGTTTGCCCTTTCCCACCTGACAAATTCAGGATGAAGGTCTAATGCGTCCGAGGTCAACAGATATAGGCGATGAGAAATAAATGGATCCTGAAACTGTGGTAGTAGGAATTAGTGTCTGTGAAGAGACGGAACGAGCAACTCAAGTGTACAAGAAAACTAACCAGAGTAAAGGCTGCAAACAAGCTTAGAGTGTATGTCTTAAGCTGACAGTCTTTTTTATTTACAAGAGTGAATTCATTACCCGTTACCATTAGGAAGGGTGTAATTTTCTTTTTCTTTTTTTATCGTATTTAAGCATGGAGTCTTCAAGGGATTTCCGAACGGCAGGACACCAAATGATTGATTATTTAGCAGATTACGTAGACAGTGTTCAGGACCGGTACGTGTTCCATCTTTCTACGATTGGATAATTCTTAAATTGTATTACTCTCCACATGGCACTAACAATGACAGAGATGTAACGCCGTCTGTAACTCCTGGGTACATGCGTGATTTATTGCCCGAGGTAGCTCCTGAGCAAGGCGAAGCCTGGGAAGTCATCTTCAAAGACATCGAGCGTGTAGTTATGCCTGGAATGACACACTGGATTTCTCCTCATTTCCATGCCTATTACCCGACTGGCCAATCCTGGCCTGCTCTTCTCGGCGACATGTTAAGTACTACCTTATCCTGTATAGGATTTAGTTGGGTACGTAAATATATTTCTAAACAGAAAAAGTTTATAAATTCTTTGAAAAGAAGATACTTTACACTCCATTGGCTTCAACAGAATTCCAGTCCGGCGTGCACCGAATTGGAAGTCATAGTAATGGATTGGCTAGGCAAATTACTACAGTTGCCTCCGGCGTTTTTATCAAGTTCGGGTGGTACGGGAGGTGGAGTCATACAAGTAATTGCACAATTCTTTAACTCTTAAACGCTTTTCATACCATTATCTAAATTACCTTCATTAGGGAGCAGCTAGTGAATGCATGTTTGTTGCACTATTAGCGGCACGGACTAAAATGGTCAGAAATTTGCTGAACGAACAGCCTGACAGATCAAGGGGTGACATTCTGGGGAAGTTGGTCGCTTATGGTTCAGGTAAATTGCAGCTACTGTAACTAAAGGCTTCTAATTTAACATCGCTGCAATAGTGCAGTCCAATTCTTCAGTCGAGCGAGCTGCCATGTTAGGCGGCGTTCTGTACCATTCGCTGGCAACAGGGCCTGGAAATGCATTGGAAGCGGTGACTTTGGAACAAGCCATGGCGGAAGACCGTGCTAAAGGTCTAATTCCATTTTATGTAAGTTATCCTTAAAATACTAAATATCCACTAGGTGAGAAGAGGAAAATAATTTAAACTTTAGGTCGTGACTACTTTGGGCAGTACTGGCGCTTGCGCTTTTGATGATTTGACAACATTGGGACCGGTTTGCGAAAAAGCTGGCGTTTGGCTTCATGTTGACGCTGCGTATGCCGGTAAGCTCGCTTCATAACTTGTTCCCGAACATCCTAAGCATAAACAAAAGCGACACAGGTGCCGCTTTTATATGCGAAGAATTCCGACCATTGCTTAATGGAGTAGAATATGCGCAATCCTTCAATTTCAACCCGCATAAATGGATGTTAGTTGCTTTCGACTGTTCCGCCATGTGGTAGGCTTAATTGAAGTTAATGTTAGTTATAAAGACATTATTTATTTTTTTAAATTAAGGTATTCTAATGCGAATGATGTAGTGGATGCGTTTAATGTGGATCCTTTGTATCTTAAACATGACCAACAAGGAATGGTACCTGATTACCGCGTAAGTTCAATAGAAATGATTAAATTAACTCAATTTATTAACTAAAAATGAATCTAGCACTGGGGAATTCCTATGGGTCGCCGGTTCCGGGCTCTTAAAATATGGTTCGTGTTAAGGAGTTATGGCGCTGAGGGACTGAGAGCTTATATTCGAAAACATGTATCCTTAGCTAAGAAGTTCCGCCAACTGGTTGAGGAAGACCCCCGTTTTGAAATCTCGGCGCCCACAACATTAGGCCTGGTCTGCTTTAGGCTTAAAGTATTAAACCTAGTTCGTAAAAAAAATTATTGTCTGTCTCATGGTTGACCTAAATTACAGGGTGACGACGCCAGAAATGAAGAATTATATAGACTGATACAAGCCAACAAGAAGATCCATTTAATTCCAGCCCATATGAATGGCCAGTACGTTATTCGATTTGCAATCTGTGGTCGCCAAACTGAAGAGAAACACATTGAATTTGCATGGCAAAAAATTAAGGACCAAACTCAACGTATACAAAATCTCTAAATGCCCTACTAAAAAGGTCAATTGGTTGCAACAGGGTCAAATAGTAACTATCGGTTTCTTTACTGTTAATATGTTTTTTTTTTATTTCAGTCCAAACGTAGGTTTGCGCCTATTGTTGGTTGCATTATTTATTTATACATTGATCTGATGTTTGTTAAATATATATATATATATATATATATATATATCAACAAAAAACTTAACAAAAGGGAGGGGGAAAGAGAAGGGGGTGTGGGGTACACACTGTTATAGAAACACTTGTTTGCGTCATTTTTCATTGCAAATTGCCGCCAGATCTGTTCTGGTGCTACAGTGTCCAGCATTGGTGTTAGTGCGACATTTACGCCAGACAAAGGTACCATTAGGAATATGGGCTTTTTACCTGCTGTTTTCAAAAACAATGAAAACGTGTCTGTGTCCGTTTCATCCGTCGCAAATACAGGTGTTGCACGTAGTAACAGTACTGGTTTAATCAGTTTGGAATTGTTCTAGTAAGTCTAAATAAGTCGCTATTCATGCGAGTAACAAGTTTAAGATGCCAAAAGCCAAACTTGCGACCTCAAGCGCGAAATCTGGAGAGTTGAGCGAGGATGACTTAAGTGACGTGCTGATGACAAATGAAGAACAAGCGTTTATAGACGATTACAAGCAAAGTACTAAAGTTAACAACTTTCTTATTCACAGAAGGTGTTTGTCTACTACTCAGTGTTTTATGCCTAGAATGTGGTACCGTCAACATGAGATTCGCCTGTACTTGTCAACTTTGAAAACGAACACATTCTTGGTCCATCCCCTATATATGCGTCCCTTTATAGAAATGTTGGAATTTCTATGATAACGGGGAATTTAGTCGCGACAAAGATGGCTTGGATGAATACTGTCGTTGGTGTGCGAATGGCTGCAACCTATTGTGTTGTGATTATTGCACAAACTCAACTTGCGAAATAAAGCACTTTCTAATAGAATTGCCATGATTAAAGTTTTATTTTTTATGATTTTAGAGATGCTTAAACAGAAACCTGGGCCGGGAATATGAAAAGCAGGCTAAGAAGACTGGGATCAATTGGAAATATCTCACCTGTGATCACAGACCTATATGGAAATTTCGAGCTGAATGTCGTATGGTAATAGAGCACCTATAGGTGCTATTGCCTTATGGGTGCTCTATGGTAATAGAGCACCTATAAGGCACCTTCTCAAATATGATTCTATGCCAATTCATCTCTTACCTCATATACGTATTCTTTTTAAGTAGCTCGAGTGAAAAGTCAAAGGGGAAGCAGACGGGGAGACAAAGTTCTTTGTCAATCAGAAGCGGGAATACTGTAAAGACGAATTCAAATCTGCAAGTAATTGACGTAGTGGACTACAGGAGTCAATCTAAACAGACGCTAAAGGAAGCGTTTGCTTCGTTTGATGATTTATAAGTTATGTGCGAAAGAAAACTTTTTACAAGTCTTCAGACAATTTAGTATGGCTATTGGCAGAGCTGCATTGCGCTCGTTTTGAAACGAGCGCACTCGCTCGCGCGCTCTTTTCCAATATGGCGAGCGCGCTCGCTTTCCGCTCGCAATTTTTTAAAGGGCAATAGCCACCAAAAAACAACTTTGTCTTATAATAAGGAGTAAAAAATATAGTTTCCAATTCTATGTGTCTTTTTATCATACGCTAAAATAAAAACTAGATAATAAGAAAATAACAAGTCTAAAATTCAAAAGAGGCATATTTTGCCATTGGCCAACGCGGTCACGTGGACTTCCTGGGCGCTCAGCTGACCGTGTGTTTTGTGTACTTACGAAGTGTCAACGTGATATTCAACGAGTAAAATGGCAGAAGGTTTTGACGAGAGGGATTATTTTGATAGAAGCCAAATTATAGAGGATGAAGGGACGGAATTGGACCAGTCATTTGTCATTCCCGTACCAATAATTGAAGGTTGTGCTCAGGCATACCAGTTTGAGCCTTATGAGGCTGAAACGTCGGCAATGGCAGACGCAGAGCCAAGTGGCAGGCTTAGTGTTGTTACATCACGTAGTGTTGTAACTGAAGAGTCATCAGTATCTGACTGGTAACTTATATTATAAAACATCGTGTGCTTCTAACTGTACAGTACGTTGTAGGTGTGATTGTGGGAAGTGTGTAAGGATGCCTCCTGCAACAAACTCCTACCATGAAATTTTGACCTAAATCCCATTGCTAACTGTCGATCAACACTACTGTCAAATTGATCTTCGGTGAAATGATCACCACAGAGAGACACCCACTTACTCATTTGGGCTTCCACAAAATCAGCCCTAGTCCTTTGCACTTGCAAAACCCATTGCCGTCTTCTATTTGCATCTTTTGGGAATTTATACATCCCCACACCAGAAGAAACATAGTTTTTACAACCGTAAGCTGCACACTGGTTACCAACTGGTTTAGAATTCGCCTTTGATGGCAGCTTACTTGCCATTTTTGCACTAAAAACTACGAAACACAGAAGAAGTCTAACAGTGCCATTGAATAACAAAGCGCTCGTAGGCCACGCCTGTAATGTTTCTTGCGACCCTTACGTCACGGCTCTCCCGGCGGGAAAAATGCCAAAACTTCGCAAGTCAATAACTCGGGAACGGCTAGTCAGAAAAATTTGAAACAAATTTTTCCATTCTTAGAATAATGTGTACAATAAGAATCCATCCAAATATCAATATGCTATGTCGTTGGCTATTGCCCTTTAAGAAGAGCGAGCTCGCATATTTTTACCAACTGATATTCGTATTGTTAGTTGTAAAAATATATTGCTTTTATTCATTTACAAGTTTTACTAGTTTGTTTATAAACATTATTGAATAAAATTATTTTAATAACTCTTAAATAATGTTCATTGAATTATACTTAAATTAGTAACAAACCTCAAGTCTATGTAAAGGGTGTTATTGCTAATGACTGAAAACGTTTCATTTTGTAAATAAATGTTAAATAAAGTTAAAATACCTAGAGAAAGACCGCTCCATACTAAAAAGCACGCTGAAGAAGTTTGGCGTCTCCTGGATGCTGGTTGACTGAGACATCTAGTGTAGGATAGAGTAATAGAAGCATATGTAGTACGCGCGATCACCGCATGGTTGCGCCGCTATCAAGAGCGATCGCTCGCAAAAATGCGAAACGAGCAATCGCGCTCATCGCTCGCGAAATTTTGATCGCGCTCGCGACAGCTGTGGCTATTGGGCATCCTTTGAATACTCTCACAGATGTAGAATGTCAATTTCATCGCAATAAGAGCTCGCTTGGTCGCGAAAAGGAATCCCCCAAAAAAACCAGTTCCCTGCGTAATGGTTCGGCAGATACGGAAAGACAGACGCCAGAATCTCCAGCTTTAAACTCTCCCGAGATAAGGGAGTGCAGAAAATAGGAAAGCGTGTGAAGCAGTCCAGAAATCGAGCTCAGATGAAGAAACCGATAAAGAACTTGCTAATAGCCCTGAAGATATTCTGTTCCGTGACACAGATGCGGACAAAGGTGAGACACAAACTTCACTAGAGCCTGCTATATATTGCCATGAAAAACTCGACTTTGCAAACAGGCAAAAGTCTTACGTTGTCGTCGAGAAGAAACTAGCTGAAAGTGCGCTCAAGAGACTGCAAACAAGAGATTTTCCAGCAACATCATCAGCTCCTAAAGTTTCTGAAGTACTTAGGCAGTTTGGTAAAGAGTCGTTTGACAATCAAGCTAGCCGCAGCCGTACTTTGACTCTAAACATTGTACCTTTGGCGGACGTTTCAGAGCTACCGGCCCAGGAGACCGAAATGGTATATTCTGACTCGGTTAGAGCGATTGTCAAGACTGCTAAAGCACTTGACGAAGAAGAAGATGAAGAGAAGTCCGTTTGTTAAAAAACGCTCGATTTGAACGCCGGACGTAAAAATTCTGCCCCGGAAGAAGACGATACAGATGCAGTTGCCTCTTTTATCCGTGTGGCTTGAATAATGCAAGGCGCAATATTGGTCACCAAAGAAACTGCCGCATTGGAACTATAGTAATTCGGCAGCTGTCGGAATCGAGAAAAGAAGACGCCATCGCTACTACGAACAATGCTTGTAATACGAAAAGGAAGCAAAATTAGCCTGTGGAGTCTGATGAATCTGATTGTTATGTATCAAAATCTTTAGGATCCATGGTAACGGTGACAAGAAAGAGTATGTTACTCTTTCTGATTCCGATTCCTAGCCGGTAACCTCTTTCCCTTGAAACCCAGGAAACAAAAGATCCGGCCCTTATTACGTTCCTAACTTGTCGATGAGGAGGAAGAAGAGAAGCAGCAAGTCTAGGAAATAATACCCGGAAAGAAAAGTAGCACTTTTTATTATCAAAAGTACTTTTGAATTACTGTACCTCAAATAATGGAAAGTCATCTTATTAGATTATCTTCTGATGAGATGAAATGTGCCTAGCACCTCCAAAAACGTACTACGTAACTTAAGATTTTGTTAATCTATGTTGAATACTTTCTGTACCAAAGTTTGTTTCGTGATTTCACGTTCAGGTAGCTATTTTCATAACATGTTTTCCATATCAGTGTGTTCTGCTCATTTCCTACGGATCCGGGTTGAAGTGAATTGAAAGGCAATAAAAATGCACCGTTCGTTGTTCAATTGCGAACGAATTTTGGCTAAATCTTCCGTTTAAATTTTAGATCTCCATATTCAACCCTAGCTTTATTAATCCATTTACATGCTCCATAGAAATACTACTGCTCCTGTATAGTTTGGTAAATCGAAACCTCTACAAGCCGTTTTGCACGACAATTATGCTTTGGAATGCTCTCGATACCTCTTTAAAAAAAAGTCTAGTATGCGTCCTAATATTCGTGTGGGAGGTGGATATAGTCAATTTGGCTTCCGGGCCCAAGCAGCTCAAGGATTTGGTCGCAGTTTACTATAGTCATGTCTTGCGCAATTGATCGCGCGCTACAAGCAAGCTGTATTCTAGTGAATGCAGAAAAGGGGCATCAAGGGAGTTACCCCTTTGAATATTCTCGAATTTAAGTGTATTCATAGAGCAGTACCCCAAGTACCATACTCTATTATTCGCATGATGCTTTGCTCTTGCAGCTTGGGCACAAAAGATCAATACTCCTCTCCTTTAGCAGGTCGTCCGTAGCTGTGCGGTGTATGCGAGTTGTGAGTACTTTGTTAAACTTGAGGGAGTTGAAGGATGGCCAACGGGTACTCGAAAATAAAACTGCTTCGAAACGTAGTTGCTTCGTCTTCTGTATCCCGCCTATTATCTTATCGTTCTTATTTGAAGGATATTTTCAAGTGAATTGCCCTAACCTGCCTCCACACTGGCTTGGACTTTTTCTATGATTTTCGAAACACGCGGTGAGGAAACCAGCTCCATCTATAAGCTTGCTGACTAATTTTTTTCTGTTGGTAAAGCTTCCCCGGCTGGCGCTGAACGGCCTTTGTGTTTTCAGTTTTCGAAATATTATCCTAATTAGTACGAGTCTAATTTAAGGATAATTAAGATTGCATACTTTCAGGTATTATACACGATAAAGTTGTGTCGTATTTTCTGTTCTTGCAGTACCCAGTGAACTCTTAACTTTCTCTTAACCTAAACTTTTTTTTTTCCTTTCGTTTTTGTTTGTTTTTTATTTTAATGCATGGCTTCCCAAAGCGTCACTTGCCGACAGTACAACCCAAGTTTGGACCTTATATTACTTTAAAAGTAACATTTTGTCAATTTTCGATTCTCATATAAACTGTAAGTAACATGCAATTATAAATCCATGCTCTCCGAGTTAAAATCTTTACTTTCAGCGTCACAGTTTTGCCTTTGCTGTGCAGCTTAGCTTAGCGTTACTACTTTATTATTTATACGAGCATAGGTCTGTCATATTAAACCAGAAGTAGGCATCAAGTATGTGTACTAATTTTCTGTATTTCTATTGTCTCGTGAAGGGTATGTAGTTATGGCAGCAGTTGTGAGCCCTGCATCATCTCCATCAAAACTGTCTATTTTCCGACTGGCTCATGATTCATCCTGCTCAGATGACAGGTGAGTTTAAAGATGGCTCAGAAACTCGAAAGGCCCCGTTTTTACCATGGTTTTTATTTACATGTCGGCATTTCTTCTTTAGCGATTCGGTGTTCGTCCAGGATTCCTCCAATGATCCAGGCACCAGCTCTGACGTGGACAGTTCTAGCAATGACTACAAAACTCCTGAACCTCCAATATCGGGCGGCTGCGATGAGGCTTCTCTCAGTGACGCTGAAACTATTGCCAACCCCTTGTTGGACGGGAAAGTTGAGGAGGTGTCAAATTCTTTACATACGGAGAACAACGAGATGGAGGATCTTTCCTCAAGATCCTTACCCAATGTTGATGGATTACAGGATCCTTTGAAAGTCGCCACTAAGGCCAGCACTGTCAGAACTGAGCCGCCACAGGCAAAGGTAGCATGGGAAGCTCTGGAGTTATTTCAAGATGAAGTGATAACAGAGGAAGAACAAGCATTCACAGAGGATTGTAGGCAAAGTAAGCTGAAACTTTTTTGTACTTTTGTGTGTGAAACATTTTCTAAATCTGTAACATTCATTTCCCGTTTGCTGAATAGAATGGGGTGACGTCAGGACAAAGGAATTCTACTGCACAGCCTGCAACGAGCAGTTTCGAGCCCTGAACAAGACCACAGTTTTTGCTCACCCTGTGTTAAAAGTCCTTCTTTGCTTAGTAAGCTGTTTTCCAGTTTCTTTTAAATATTGACATACTACTTCATTTATTGACATACTATTTTATCTTAATGTAGCGGTGTCGGACGTTTTATGGTGAAGGGCAGTTTACTCGCGACGAAGATGGGTTAGATGAGTACTGTCGTTGGTGCGCGAATGGCGGTAACCTCTTATGTTGTGATTTTTGCACGAACGCGATTTGCAAGGTAAAATTTGTAAGAACTGGGTTTCCTAGCTTACAACTTGTTCTTTTTAACTTAGCAATGTTTACGAAGGAACCTGAACCGTAAATACGTAAAGGAAGCTGAAAGGGTTGGCGCCAAGTGGAAATGTTGCGTGTGTGACTCTAAACCACTATGGCAAGATCGTGCGGAGTGTCGCTTGGTAGTAAGACACTTGATCAGTATTCAAAGGTAAGCTTTTTCATACAGGCTTCTTCATGCTTTTGTGAGAGAGCGATTTTTTGATAGCAGCCTTTATTCCGCGCATCGAGGAAAGTATCGAACTTTCGAATTTAGGATTTATGATGATAGTGGCAACTTCGCTTTATTCCTAGCTGGCTGGTTTATTGTTTAAGCTTCTATAGAGTTAACTTATGGGGCTTTAACTATGATTATATAACGAATCTATGTTTTAATCACTGTGACGCGAGTCACTGCAACGGTATCGACACTGTATTTCTTTCTCTCCGCGACCCAACCGTCACCAAAAATACCCGCTTTGTCTCTTCAACTCTTACCTTTCACGTTTCACCCCCTTCCCATGCCCAACTGTTTCCCCCTCAGGCCCTCAGTCAATGGGAAGGGGGTGTAGAGAAACCAAATTCTCTCTTTCACCTAGCATTCTTCCAATACTCCATTTCTCGCCATAACATATGAGATTTGTATTTAAGGTATGTCAGAAGGGCTGAACGTGGTCAGAAACGAATTACAAGATGTGCTGAGAACAAGGTGGACCGGATTGGTCAAGAACAGGTTAAATGTGGACTAAGTGGTCAGAATTAAAAGAGGTATTGGTCAAAAGGGCTGAGGAACACGAGGTCTGGGTTTGGAAGAAGACACGGAACACAAAGGCGAGATGTACACAGGAATCATGAATGTACTCAGTCACAAAGGTCAGAGAGCACAAGGGTACTGTAGGTTAGGTGAGCCGGACGGGAATCAGAAGAGAGACTGAAGTCACACGACCTGTAGCGAATGGTAGCGAATGCGAATTGTGTAATGAGAATCGCAAAATCGGGTTTAATCTGGTGGTCGGGAAGAATGTGAGAATAGCTTTCTCACACTTTTGTTAAAATATTTTCTTTTTGCCGAAGATTGCCCACAGCCCAGTTTTCAATATCTATGAATGTATATGTTTTTTTTAAAAAATTATGTATTCATTGACTTATGTTTTTATTCGTTGCAGTAGACAGCGTTCTAACCCCAAGCGGAGAAACAGTTCCACTACCTGTAGCAGTAGTTCAGTACCGATGCAAGCCTTGAATAAAACCGATATAACTGATCACGTGAACAAGGCTAGGAATGCTTTTGCTGCATTTGAAGAAATTTGCAAGAAATGGGATAATGTCGAAGACCCGGCGAACGCCTCTAAACAATTCCGTGTGTCTATACGTCGTCTTGTAGACAACGTCAAGCAAGTCGAACGCGTCGTACTCCGCCGTCAGAGCCGCTTAAAGCGCCACTTAAGGTCAAGAAGTGAATCACTCAGTAAGACGGTTGAAAAAGAAGCGGGAACTAAGAAAAGTGACGACGACGTAGCGAGTAACAGCACCTCCATACCTAGTACGTCAGTCTTGGAGTCGCAAAGCATCCTTCCAACAACCCAGACAATCCTTCCGGTAGTTGTCACCCCAGACGATGCTTCCGTAGAGGACGCTTCATCTCCTTTGTCTGCAAGTCAACCACAGGAAGAACGTCTGTCCGACGCGGAAACTTTCGTTGAAGAATCGTGTCCAGAACAGCAAGAGGAAGCGAACAGTATCACTCGTCCCATCTCTCCTGAAATCCCTAAACCCATCGTTGAAAAATCAAAGCCTGCCTCCTTGAAAGAACGCAAGAAGCTGTCTGCGCTTTTCCAACCTAAATTGAAACGGAGTTTGGAAGACACAGCTAAGTCGACTGAATCCAGCGCTGAACCCACTGATCCCTCCCAATCGTCGTCAATCCGAAGTAGCTCGAGAATGTCTAAAGAAGAAACTCAGCCTACAGCATCAGGTAAAAAAAGCCCATCTCCACCGCCTCCTGTGGTAGCAAAAAGCGACGAATCCCTCACGGAAAATGAAAAAGCTCGGAAAGCACTCCTTGTGTTGAGCTCGGAAGAAGAACAAACCCAATCCGAATCTGAGGAAAGAGCAGACTCACCGCCATTGTTTGACTCGGATTCCGACAGTGAACTATTGAAAACTCGACCCGAAGCTGCCGTTTCAGTCAAGAAAAGCACAGCTTTGCCTGTAGATTTGCAGGATTCCAAACTGCAATCACCCTGTCTGGTCAAAGAAAAGAAACTAGCCGAAACTTTGATGAACGAATTGGAGACCAGAGGTTGCGTAATAGTACCCGATCAAGAAATGGTAAAAAAAACTCCACCCGTAAAGGAAGCACGGAGCAAAGAAGCTGAACTCGACCGTACCGTCCTTCGTTTGGTTGACATATCACATTTACTTGCCAAACCGACCCGAAAGGAGGATGTCGACTCGGACACTGAATCTATCCCAGTTCGGGTCAAGCGCTTCACCAAGAGAAAGAGCAAGCAAGACAGGAAACTCGTGCATTTAGACTTGAGCAATGAAGATTCCGAGTCCGGTGAAGAAAAGGAAGACAGCGCTCCAAATCCCAGTGATGAAGACATGAGGAATGGAACAGCCCACGCGGAAGTCGTCACTGCGAACGAAATCGCTCGCCAGCAGCTCCTCGAATCGAGCGAAGAAGACGCCGGCTTTGAAGACACCGAGCCAGGCGTTGTGGACTCCGAAGACAAGAAAAGCGAAGGCGAGAAGGTGGAGAAAGACAGTAAAGAAGCCGAGCAGGAAAATGACAATAACGGAGGTGAAGAGGGGCAAGAATCACAAGAAGAGGAAGACCATGGCTCTGCGTCTTCACCCATGGGGGAAGATGCGGATGCTGGAGCAAGTAAAGGTAAAAAGAATTCGTGTAGCTTGTTGAATTTGCGGCTTGGCGACTCGGATACTTCCGACGACGACGACGAGTCGAGCAAGAAACGAAAACAAGAAGGGAAAAAAGAACCCGAAGGAGCCGCCGAAGACGAAATAGAAGAACCGTCGAAGAAGAAAGTCAAGAAAAAGAAGGTTTTGTTTGACTCGGACTCGGATTTCGAGCCCGGCGATGGTCCTTCCAAATCAAAGAAACGCAAGAGTCCTCCTGCCTCGTCCTCTTCGAGCGCCTCCGATGACGATGACGACGAAGAAGATGAGAAAGGGAAAAGCAAACCGAAACGACGTCGGAGAATCAAGCACGTCAGTGACGAGGAAGAAGGCGACGGAGATGATAGTGACGTGCAACTGGTTCAAGAATCCCAGGGCTCTGCCGGCAAAGGCGGTCGCAAGAACATCAAACGCATCATCAAAGACACGAAATTAACAGATCAGACCAGAGCCGCCGCCCGCGAAGAAGAAGAACGTCGTAAGCGTATTTCTGGTCGCCAAAAGATGTACAACGTCTCTTTTTCCGGTCCGGACGCGCTAACGGACGCGCGAATCGACAAAATCGTTCTGGATTTCGATCCCAAGACGAAAGAAGAACTCGTGACGGTCCACCCGGACTTGGTACCCAAGCTAAAGCCCCATCAAGTCCAAGGCATCAAGTTTATGTGGGAAGCTTGCTTCGAGTCCCTGGAACGCCTCAAGACACATCCTGGCTCGGGCTGTATTCTCGCTCATTGCATGGGTTTGGGTAAAACTCTGCAAGTCGTCGCGTTAACCCACACCATCATGACGCATGAAGCGTGCGGCGTCAAGCGCGTGTTAGTAATTTGTCCTTTAGTCACGGTTTTGAATTGGGTTAATGAATTTAGTCAATGGCTCCGGGATGATCTGGAACTTGACGTGTATGAGTTAGCGAGCGCCAAACAGAATTACATGCGACAGGACAAGATTAACGCCTGGTTCCGGCGAGGCGGGATTATGGTGATTGGCTATGAAATGTACCGCAACTTGACCAACGAGAAGGGGAAACGGATCAAAGCGAAAGCTCGAGCGCAGTTTCAGCAAGCGTTGGTGGACCCCGGTCCGGATTTGGTCATTTGCGACGAAGGACACTTGCTGAAGAACCAGAACTCGGCCGTCTCCAAGGCGGTCAACCGGATTCGCACCACCAAACGTATTGTCCTGACGGGAACGCCGCTGCAGAACAATTTGAAGGAGTATCATTGCATGGTGGACTTTGTGAAACCCAAGTTGCTCGGTACCCAACGCGAGTTCCAGAATCGCTTTGCGAACCCGATCAGCAACGGTCAGTGCGCGGACTCGACCGACTACGACGTGCGGATCATGAAACGCAGGGCGCACGTGCTCCACAACTTGCTCGAAGGATGCGTCCAACGCTATGATTACTCAGTCCTCACCCCCTTCTTACCCCCCAAACACGAGTATGTGATTTCTGTGAAACTATCGGATCTCCAAGCGAAATTGTACTCGCATTACTTAGAAAACTGCGCCCGCGGCGGTCCTGGGAGTGCGATGGGCAAAGGATCGGGTCTCTTTGCCGATTTCCAGGCGTTAGCGCGTGTGTGGACCCATCCATTCGCCATGAAGCTGGCCCAGATTCGGGCAGAGAATAAACCAGTGAATTACTCGTCGGATTCCGACGGATCCATCGTGGACTTCATCGACGATCATTCGGAGGATGACGCAGATGACATTGTTTGCCTAGACGACGACGAAAACGGTAGCGGAGTGGAACCGGTGGACTGGAAAGCCAGGACACGTAGAGGGCGGGGCGACCTACCACCGCCGGATGATGAATTGAAGAGCGCGAAGGTCATCAACCAGTCTGTTTGGTGGTCGTCTATGGTCGAGGAGGAAGACATGAAGAATATGTCCATGAGCGGCAAATTGGTTATCTTGATGGACATTTTGCGGCAGTGTGAGCTGATTGGGGATAAGATCCTCGTTTTCAGTCAGTCCATCGTTTCGCTGGACTTGATTGAGGAGTTCTTGGCCATTGAGAATCAACAGAACGAGGAGCTGAGCTTGGCCCAAGGCGAACGTAACTTTCTGGGCTCTTGGAAACGCGATGCGGACTATTTCCGGTTTGATGGCTCCACTGCTGCAGAATTGAGGAAGACTTGGGTGAACGCCTTCAACAGGGAGAGCAATCACCGCGCGAGATTGTTCTTGATCTCTACGCGTGCCGGAGGTTTGGGGATCAACCTGACTTCCGCCAACCGCGTCATCATTTTCGATGCATCGTGGAATCCGTCTCATGACGTCCAGAGTATTTTCCGTATTTACCGGTTCGGGCAGACCAAACCCTGTTACGTGTACCGGTTCCTCGCACAGGGTACCATGGAAGAGAAGATTTACAACCGGCAAGTCACCAAACAGTCCTTGTCTTGTCGAGTGGTGGATGAGCAGCAAATTGACCGGCATTTCAAAGCCTCCGATTTGGCGGATTTGTACCAGTTTGAACCGTTGAGTCTGGATGATCGTCCCGTTCCCAACGTGCCCAAAGATCGTTTACTGGCCGAGCTCACCATTCGACAGAAAGAGTGGATCGTCGCGTTCCACGAGCACGATTCCTTGTTGCAGAACAAAGAAGGCGAAGGTTTGACCGAAGAAGAGCGCAAAGCGGCCTGGGAAGAGTACGAGAATGAAAAGAAGGGAATTATCAAGAATATGCAGAACTCGGTTGGGCTCGCGGGCATGGTCCCCAATTTGCAGTCCCATTTGGTACATATCGCCAAGACCTTAACCGAGCAGAATCCTGGCATCAGTCAAGAGGATTTGCAGATCCGTCTAGGACGATATGTGGAGCAACTCCAAGCCATGAATGTGTTGCCCTTTGGACAAACGAACATGGGGAACTCGGCGCCCTCGTCCAGTGCTGCTGCACTGCCAGGAGCGGGCGGAGCGACACAAGATCAAGCCGCGACTGCGCAGATGGTGGCCGAACGCACTAGGGCCATGTACAACATGATGCTTGCCAGTCAGATGTCCAATTTCGGGGGAGCAGCTGGCGGAAATAATATGCCTACACAAGCCAGAAGGGGTCGACCGCCTTTACCGCCTGCCCAATCCAATTATTACCCGCAGCTCACCAACAATTTCCTCATGCAAAGATTCGCGGATATGGTGGGAGCTCAACCTGCTCCTATCCAACCTGCTCCCGCCCCTGAAGTGAGGTCTGGCGCTGCCAGTAGTACTGCCGCACAACCTAAGCCCGGGTCATCCAAACAGGTATTTAAAAAAATATTTTTATTTATTTAGATTACTTAGTCTACATTTGTTTGATAGAAACTAGTGTCAATGTGTTTAGTTATTTATTCCTAGTATTGGAATGTTTAGGTATTCTTAGTTTTGCTAATAATGTTCTTGGATTCTGTAGGCGAAATAATAGCAGAGGAGTCTGTGATGGAAAATTTAACGAGAATGTCGTACCCTACGGTCAAGCAGCAGTAAAAAAGCCACACCATTTGACCGACACGTCGTGTGGACGAAGCTTAAGGTGGGGTATTTTTTGGCTAATGTTTTAAGTTGTGTAAGCTTGGAACTCGTTAATTTACGTTCGTTTCTTAACCGTTATTTATCGGCATTGATATTATATATGGAAGAAGTTTCGTGCGTTTATTGTCGAAAAAAGTGACAAAGTAAAAAAAAAGACAAGACTGGGTAACATAAAGTGAAGGTAGTTGTGAAAGAATTGGTAATATTGAATATCAAATTTATTTCTTTATTCCAAAAAAATGCGCGCACGTAAGCTGTAACCCATAAATTTATTATCTTCTTAGTTCAGAGTAACAGTAATGAAAGATAAACACGACAGAAAAACTTAGAAGACAGCAGACACATTGGGTTTAAAATTTGAAATAACCAAAGATGTTTCGCTACCCAGTCTAGGTTAAAACAAGAAAAATTTGGAGAAGGGAGGGGAAGGAGGTATAGGGTTTCAGAGATTTACGCTCTATTCGGTCGCTTTTTTTTCGCTTAGAAAAGGAGGCAAGAAAGAATACAGTTCGTGGGTTTTGTTTTCAGAAAGTCCTGCAGCAATTTCTGTTGTTGTTTTTTTAATTTTTTTTTTTAGTTCGCATTTGCATTAAATTATTTTCCAGTGTTAGTTCGTATTGGTGAAATGTTTCCGTTTGTTTATCCTGGAAGGTTATTTTATGCTTTAGCCTGTCGCTTTTCCAAATGGAACTTCTTGCTAAGTTAATAGCTTGTTGTAAAAAAAATTGGGCAAGAAAATGAAAGGTTGTTCTTTTCGGAAATCATTTTTTATTAATGGTTTAATAATTTGTTCTTGTACTGAACAAGGGGCATCCAATAGGGGGAAATGGAAATTGTTCAGTAGCGGATCGGATTGGTAAAAAGTGACTAAAAAAAAGTGGTAAAAAGATACTAAGTTCAGTATAGCGTTATACTAAATTTATAGCGTAAGCTATAAGTGATACTATAACTGACTCAGTGTTTACCTTAAACTGTTTCAACGATTTCTGCTAATGTATTACACAATGAAAAATTGAGTTTATAGCTAGTACTACAATGAGTTCTTGAAAAATTTTTAAAAATCAATTGGCGCGAAAGGAGTGCTCGATTGGTTTATGCACTGGTTTCCCTGGGTGAACTACGGGGTGAGTGACGGGGCGAGGATGAACGCTTATGGTCGTCGCGTCTTGTTAATTCGGGATTCGCATTATTTGACCTAATTGCAAGATAAATTCGATTAAATTCAATTCGATTCAATTTATTTTTCTAAAAAATGGTACCAAGCCTTGGAGTTGGGTCTGCGAAATTCCATTTGTTGACTGGCTTTGCGTTTACGCCAATAGCAGAAGAAGCATACCGCGATGATGATGAGCGGAACCAAGACACCTATGACGATACCAGCAGTCCGACCACCTTTCTCAAGTTGGTACTGCTTCTCCGCTATAAGAATGAATAAACAACAAATAATTACTAAAAACCCCTTAGACAAAATATCATGGTTTCCGAATCAAAATAATCTTACTACGCAGGCTTCCCCACGAAGACGGCGGAATGGATCGTTGTCCTAAAATCCTGAAAGGGGATTAAGGGAATAAAGAGTAATAGCTGATGGATTTTGTGGGGACAAGTTTCCATTCCACCGTCTTCGTGGGTGCATGCGGGGTTTATTTTAGGTACGCAAGTTAAAAAATCCTAAACAGGAAAGAAAAATGTCAAGCCAACAAATTGCCCCCAACCTATTCCCAAGCAATTCAGTGGAATAGAAACTTGTGCCCAGTCTTGCATCCTTTTTTGGGAGGGGTGTCTCCAAAAAAATATCATTGGGATTCTTAAAAAGTTTATTAGATTGGCAAATGAGAGAGACAGAGATAATAGGATGATACAATTCGTTTGGCTAAAGCTTCTCTTTTTTTGCAATTAAAAAATAAAATAATTGCATTGCTTTTAGACGGAAGTGGGAGTAATTTTGAATTGCATAGGAATAGATGGGACAAGCTTTTCGTATGAAGGACGTTTGTCGAACTCCACCTCCATCTCTTTCTCCTCAAACACTATATCAGGTCGATTGGGTAGAGGCTCATTGGTGTAATAAGAGTTTTGGTAACGTCGCCGAGCTTTCTTTTTGCGATCCGAGTTCGTTCCGTTGCCCACACTGCCTCCGCTGCTTTCATCGGGACTGTTTGGACTACTTCTCGGGTCGCTGTTGAAAGAGTCCGTCGTGCCAGTACCGGAATTGTTCTCGCTTAAGGGCGGGGTTAAAGGCGGAGGCTCAGCCAAGTAATCCGCTTTATCGCGCCCCAGAATGGTAGCTAAAGTAGGCCTAGCTTTGTTGGGAACGCTCGCTTCGGACCTCACTAAGAGAGTAGTCTCTTTCGGGGATGTTAGTTCAGGTTCGTAGGCTTTAGTGGCTACAGGGGGCGTGCCCAGATCTACACCGGGCGTCCATGTGGCCGGTAGCGTATTTGTGTGGTTCTCAGAACCTTTTGCCTTGCTTTTGCTGGAGCTGTGGTACTGGAAACTGTCGTCGGAAGACGAAGAACGAGTCGTGAATGGCCAGACCGATTCGCCACGTTTGTGGCGCCGGTAACAGCAGCAAAAGCAGAGAAGGAGGATCAGTATGGGCAAGAGCACGCCCAAAACGATCCCCGCGATTCGACCGTCCTTTTGCGTGCGGTACGTTTTCTCCGCTAATTATTGAAATTTTGAGTTTAATTTACGTTGCGTACCATATTAGAAGAAAATGTGCGTACGATATTTTGAAGTCATTTCACTCTTATAAGATGACTAGAAATTATGTAGGGAATGAAATAAAAAGACTTACGTATGCACCGCGCATTGCCCCATACAGCCCAATTCCATTCAGCAGACGCATAACACCAACGTCTGTCTTCACCTACGATAACGTACCCCGGATCGCAATCGAATTTCACAAAAGTACCGGGCGTGTACGCGAATGTGCTCTTGCGACCATGCTTGGGAGCTGGTAAAGCGCCGCACGATAAAACTGTGCGAATAAAATCAAAGACAAGATAGTTTTAACTCAACTTTCTTGGAACCGAAGTCTTTTGGGGGAGGGGAATTACCTTTCATTAAGTTTTTGGATTTGATGTTGACAATTTCGTCCAAATAATTCTTTGCGGCCAAACCGTAGTCGCGGTTGAGGGTAACTACGTAATCGTAATAGCATTGGTAGGATGCTCCGCAAACGATATCGACATCTGTAGTGTTGAGACTTGTCCTAAAATGCAATGAGAATTGAGTAACTTGTGCATTTTTTTATTAAAGTGATTACATGTTGGGCGGTAGTGATGGTCTGACATTGAAAATGGGCCGGAAGTTAGGGTCGTAATAGAAATTAGACGTTCGGCCGTATTCGTGCAGGAACAGACTTTTTCCTTTGTTCTCGTCCATTTTGTCATCCACAGCCCCTAGAATTTTTCAAAATATTCAAATATACTGTAGGACTAAGCAATTATAGCATTGGAAATTATTAACGAGAAAGAATTAACTTACATTGTAATCCAAACTCGTCGTGAATTCGCTGCATATTGCTCATATCTGCCGAAGGTCCAGGTCTTCCATCAGGCAACACGAATTCGTCTGTCATGTCAAAGCTCCAGTTACCGAATAATCCTCTAGTTTGATTCTGAAAAACACAATTTAAATTATTTAAGAACTACTTTTCCCCTTCTGACGAATTAGAATGAATGAGAAATTACTGCGAAGGTTAAAGGCAGGTAGACTCGGGCAGTTAAGTGACGGTTTCTTTCCACAACTTCTACGCCAGCTCCGGAAGCGAACATCATGATAACGTGACCCTGGTTTAAAACAGTAGTAGGCGTGTACACGGTAACGCCTTTAAAGTTTTGAGTACGGCGATTGTACGAGTCAAAGTAAACTGGTCTTCCTTCGACAAAAACGTCCAGACGATATCGCCACTGCGCGTAGGCGGGTCGGATACGAACTTCTACTGGTACAGAAGTATTTTCTTGCGCTATAAGTAGCAGGTACGTAAAATAAAAAGAGTTAGCTTGTTTACCTTGCGTACTTTAAGCATTTTTATGGTATTTATCAAACCTGCAATGGCAGTTAACACGGTAGCACGCGAAGTTCCATAAACGTTATTAGGTACCGGTTCGAAACGAGCTTGGGCATCGAATTTATGGCGAACAGAGTTGGCTCGCACCAAGACGAATTCACCCATGCCGTTGAAGGTGTAGGTGAAATTGTCAAAGGTATAGAAATGCGGATCTCCAAACACAGCCGCTATTATTGAGTTTTATTATTATGTTTGTTATCATCAAAGAATTATGAGAGAACAGTTGAGGGCTTTTCTTACCCACGCCGGGTGGTTGATAACCCACGCAATCTTGAGAAGCACGACGTTCAAAACGGAAGGTTTCACACCCAGAAGTATCTTCGGACTGCCATAGACAGCAACTGTAGTATGGTGCTACGTCATGATACCAATGTGATAAGCTGGGAATCTATTTTCGAAACAAAGCATTTCCGTTGAATGATAGTGCATACATTTCACAATTTGAAGCGCGGATTTCTTACCTTAGAAGCTTCATTCCAGGGCAAAAGTCCAAGATTATGGACACGAGAAGGATTACCGCCCCATAAGTTATCTGCAGTCATCATAAGTAGGCCGTCTTTATCATAACAGCATTGTTGGCCTGCTCCATCATAGCTATGATAGCAAATAGGTTAAAATTATAGTACTTATATTGTACTATGTATATTAAGTATAGTACTGACTTGGGAACGCCGCTGCGGAAACATGTTTGAGCGCCTTTGTGGTAAAAGCAAGCCGCATTACCCTCTCGGTCGCATTCATAGTCGGGTAAGTAGCGTCCTTTGTCCGATATGGCTTGGTGCAACATGCAAGGGCAGAAGGGCAACTCGTAAGCAAACGTTCGGAAGTTACGATCGTTTTTAATCCAGTTCCTGCAGCGATTAGCTGCCCATTCATTTCCTTCGTATTTCTTCCATTGGGGCGCAAAGTACCAGCCCAAAGGCATTGGCTTGCTCCACAGTACCCTACATGAAAAGTTCTCGTGTTATTATTTTCCTTATTTTTGGTTTCTTATTATTCTAGCTAAGTAAAGCTTACGGAGTGTAATCGATGCTTGAAACGGGACTAGTGAGGTTAATCATAATCAAACCGATTTCAAACCCACGGGCATTCTTGTTATCCCGTCCGGCAAATTCGCTGGGATTTATATAGAGTTGTCCAGTATTGGATGTATCCTAGTTCAAAAGGAAATTATAAAGTCATATTTGTCGTCGCGCCTGTTGAAATATGTACATATAATTCGTCTATGTATGTCAACTCAGGTCTGAGAGTAGGCTCACGATAACCCCATATGGAAATCCTGACTTTGGCGGATTCGTCCATGGTCAAATTTTTCTTGTCCCATTTTAAGCTCAATCGTTCAGGGTAGAGCTCGTGGTGCTTGTTATCTTCAAAGTAGACCATTTCCGGTGCAGTGATTGGCGTTTCTAACGGATACAGGTATAGCAATTAGAACGATTTTCTCTCTTATCCGAAGTATTAGAGAAAGTATTTACCAACATAAAAGCGTCCCTTCCAGTTGTATTGGCCCCCGTCGATGGCAATAGCCAAATCAATGTAGCCCACGGCGTAAACACGTGGCATGACGCAGACTACGCGGTTCACGTCCACATATTTACCTAGTACTTCCTGGGTATCGAAACGGCACTTGATACGCTGAGCAGGGAAGAAGCAAGGACCAGTTACGTTAACCATGATACCCCCTAACATGTTTCCACTCTCCGGGGCGAACATTAGCGGCTGAGTTGTGTAAATAGCTAGAAGAAAAGTTAGGTAAATAGGGGTTAACAAAGGGTACCACAAGAAATGTTTTTACTTTCGTCTTCAAAACAGCTGCCGCTCATAACCTTTTCGTCCACGCGGAAAATGTGACGACCGGGAAATCCGTTGGCGAATCCCTTGAAGGGCAAATCGCGAATTCGCATATCTTGTGAGTACGGTTTGTATTCATATGCTCGCGTACCATTTCCGGCGTTGAAACCGACCTAAATAAAAACTATATTCATTCTTTTCTTTCTGGTCCTTTTAATTTGAATTGGTAGGAAACTTACGAAAGCGGGAGTACCGCCTTGACCAGTAATGGAATCTCCACCAGCTTCAGTATTCGTAGTCCATCCCAGCTGCGCGTAGTTCATGACTGCATAGGAACGTACTTCGTCCGTCACCAATATCATTTGGAACGAATTTGTCTTAAAATTGAGGTAAATGTGTACAAGTTAATTTAATTGTATGCGACGGAAGTTGGATTGGAAGTTTGGCCTTACGACTTTCTTAGCTGCGTTGTAGGCGCCTACGAAGGAGATATTCTTCCAAGTTACGATAGCGGCATGTTTGGGGATAAACGTATCAGAACCCACAATGGCTTCTCGAATGTCCCATTTGAGTCGTTCGCGCATTTCCACGCCGAGCTGATCCACTCGAGAGACCAAATCCCGCTCCAATCTGTTTAAACAAGAACCGTAATCTTTTAGTCGAACTTTCGACTTGTGTACGTTGACGTTGATAAAGCATTCCATTGTTCAAGCTAACCTGAAGTAAACTCCCGGCATACGTTTATCCGCATCATTTTCATTCAATTGCCCAAGACGACATCGACTATAAAAAGGACCGATAAAGGAGGGGTCGTTGTCTTTGGGCCAGTTCGGTACCGGGAAACGCAAGGGCGGGGATGGCAATGTATGCATTGAGTCACTGAACCCCAAATATCCATGCAAGGATAACTAATTTGAGAAAGTAATTCAATAAAATTAGCACTGAAAGCATTTAATAAATTAGCGAGATTCCAAAGAATTTGCTAGGGCTCCGTTGGTTTTTATTACCCAGGTATAATTGAACCCGAATCCGAAGAATGGCAACAGGAAGTTGAGTTGTTTATGGACTTGGGCAGAGTTATCATTGATATCTGCCACGTAGTCTCCATGGGTGCCAACAGTATCGCGGTCGTAGAACGGGTATAGGAATTCCGATCTGATGAGCTTGAGCCGCTCGTTTGTCAGCACGTAACCCCCATCTGCTAGTTTGCCTGTTGCACCTTCTTCCGATTTTTTAGGTACTTGCTTTGGAGCAAAGTAGGATTTCATAGGGTCTAGATGACAAATACAGTAAAAAAATATTACAATGAGATCATTCTTCTTTATTTCTAATTATCCTAGTTCACGGTTTATGAACGCCAGAGGCCTATTGCTAAAGAAGCGGTGAAACGTGACATGTTCTGATAAGGGTAGAGGTCTTATCTCTCCCACCTTAATGCGTTACCAACGGTTTTTCTCTGATAGCTCAGCTCTGCAATACTTCCCATGAAAAATGAAAAATATTCTTTTTTTGAGGTTTTAAATCCCAGGAATTTGTATGCTTTTCGAGATTAAAAACCCTCGTTTTCCTGATAAAAACTTTTTTCTTCTTCGAGACGTTATCCAATTGTTTAAATCACCCGAACGATTTTCTTATATTGCTTTGAGTGATATGCTATTATCCAGATTTTCCATCTATGACATCGAGCTTGAGCAAATAGTGGGAGGGGGGGGGGGGGGCATTTTAAAATCAAATTTTTGGAGCGCCAGCAGATAAACGGTATACTTACCATATGTTTTGGGGTCAAAGTATTCTACATCTTCTACGAAATGTTCCAACTTGCTAGGGAAAGTTGGTTTGGGCTTGTCTGCGAGGACGAGTACAGTGATAAAACTGCACAAGGTGAACAGTTCGATAAATATCACAGCTGGAGCTTTCCCCAGAGCCGCCATGGCTATTGCTAATAATAGTGTAACCTCTGCTAAAACTTTAACTAAAGTCAGTTGGGCGAATGTCACTGGTTTCAAACCAACTCGTAAGGCTTAACGAACGTTTTGTCACGACGGAAGTGCACCCTGAAGCACCTTGGTATTAATTGTCTTCGTGTGTGAGAGAAAAGGCAGGTTTGAATGCTAGTTTTATCTAATACGAGTGTTGTTTGCGACCAGGGCTTAGAGATAAACGTCTGATTTAAATATAATCTTATCCGTTGGCAAGGTAAAGATTTCTAGCTACTCTTATCGGGCCAGTTCCGTACACTCATATGAAAGTTCACCGGAAACAAATGACGGCATAAATTGCAGTGTATTTTTCTCGACACAATAATAATAATAATAATAATTATTAAGATTGCAGTAAATAAATATAGGTATTTAAATATTCTTTTAGTTAGGGTTATTATAATGGCCAGACGAAAGACCAAAATCGGCGTTGGCGTCAACCGAAGCCGCAATGCTATTGGAGGAAGTAGAGGGAGCCATGGGTGCCTGACCAGTGCAGGTAGTACACGACGCAGGTTTCTGTTGGACAGCGCTATTGGAAGCACTGAAGGCGGATGTCGGAGTATGTTCAGCGTAGACACCCTGTTCTACGAAGTAAGGTTTCTGTTGAGAACCAATATTGGCAGAACTAAAGGCAGACGTGGGACCCTGTGCTACATAGATGTTGTGCTCAGGCCAATTATACGTAGATTGGCCGGCGGTACTAGTACCAAAGGTGGCAGGAGGAGTCTGAAGAGTGAAGATGTTGTATTCATATGAAGAAGGTTTAAATTGGGAAGCGCTGCTGCCGCTGCTAGGTTTGGCGGCCGTGGGCACCTGAACCGTGTAAGTGTTGCATTCAGGGGAAGTAGGCTTTTGTTGGGCAGATGCAGTGGCACCGCTAGAGGCGCCAGTGGCAGTCTGAGCGTGATGGTAGTCGCAAATAGGCTTCTGCTGGGTAACGGTAGTGGCAGCGCCAGAGGTAGCCGGAAAGGTACCAGTAATGGAGGCTGTTGGGGTGCCCGAGTTTACGTTGATGGTAATAGGAACGTTTTGACTACTACCAGCAGGAGTAATCAAGGGGGATCCTTGGGCGGAGGCTTCGGCTTGAGCCGACGCTGAAGCCGTAGCAGAAGAGGCGACAGAAAGTTGGGGCTGCTGGTACACGACGTCGTACTGATTTGAGGAGTAGGTGATGGAGGAAGATTGGACCTTGTGAGGCTTAGCGGCCGTGTTTAAGGCATGCATTCCCGTTCCTGCGCTGGCTGAGGCGTAGGATTGTGCTTGTGCTGCAGAAGCGGAGGCAGATGCAGCTGCAGAAGTCGATCCTGGGTATTGTTGGCCATACGTCGTGGAAGATGTAGTGGGACGTTTTTGACCAGAGAACAAACTGAAAAGGGGCGAAAATAAAGTCTTGGTATCTCCTTCTACAACCCCCGTTTTCTTTTCGTCATCGCAATCTGTATTGGGTGTTGAGAGAATGCTAGGATCTGCCGAAGCCTCACGCTTCACAAGTTTCTTGCCAAATTGCCACGGGAATTGCCCTTGTTGTTGGCCCTGGTACTGGGACTGAAACTGCCCCTGCAGTTGTTGACTGGGTCTCTAAAAGAAATGTAAGGGGATACATTATTTATGCAGGTGTAAGCTAGCACAAACCTGTCCTAGCAGTTGAAACACAGATTGTTGCTGCAATTGCTCCTGGGATTGAGCTTGCGCTTGCTGACCGCCTTGTTGTCCTTGATACTGAGCCCCAAATTGCTCCTGAAGTTGCAACGCGGACTGTTCCTGCGCTTGTTGCTGGATTTGAGCTTGCTGCTGTTGAACTCCTTGTTGTCCTTGGTACTGAAACTCTAACTGTTGCTGCGTTTGCTGACTGGCCAACTGTAAGAAAAATGAGGATATAGTTAGATATTTTGACAAGTGTACAAGCCAAAAACGAACTTGTTGTTGGAGCACGGATTGTTGCTGCAATTGTTCCTGGAATTGAGCTTGGAATTGTTGCTGTTCCACACATTCCATTCCGGTACAGGGCTTAAGTGTAGGTTTTACAGTTTCGCAGGGCTTAACGGTGGGTACAGAGGTTGTAGGGGGTGGGGTAGTAGTAGTAGTAGGTGCGGAAGTGGTAGTAGTAGTCGGTTTTGGTGTAGTGGTGGTTGGAGTTTCGCAAGGTTTTTCAGTGGGCTTAGTAGGAGGCGTTTGCGTTGTGGGTTCAGGGGTAGTTGGTGTCACGCATGGTGTCGTAGTGGTTATTACTGTAGTGGGTACCGCAGTCGTGGTAGTTGGCGTCTGTGTAGTAGGTGGTGGGGTAGGAGTTTCGCAGGGTTTCTCGGTAGGCTTTGTGGTAATAGGGGTTGGACACGGTTTTTTTGTCGGTTTAGGTGTATCGCATGGATTTTCGGTAGGCTTTGGGGTAATAGGGTTTGGACACGGTTTTCCTGTCGGTTTAGGTGTATCGCAGGGTTTTTCGGTAGGCTTTGTGGTAATAGGGGTTGGACACGGTTTTTTTGTCGGTTTAGGCGTATGACAGGGTTTTTCTGTGGGTTTTGGGGTTTCACAAGGTTTTTCTGTCGGTTTATGAGTAATTGGGGTTTCAGTGGGTTTTGGGGTAATAGGTGTTATGCAGGGTTTTTCAGTGGGTTTATGGGTAATAGGGGTTACGCAGGGTTTTTCAGTGGGTTTGTGGGTAATAGGGGTTTCGCAGGGTTTTTCAGTGGGTTTTGTTGGAGTGGGCGTAGGCGTCGGTGTATGGGTAGTAGTATTCTGGCAGGGCTTCTCGGTAGGCTTCGCAGTAGTGGGCTGGAAAATAATTATATTTGAGCGAAACCAATAATGCTACGTGTTTTACTAACCTGGCATGGGCTGCCGTCATAGCCTTTCGGGCAAGAGTAAGCCGGTCCGGTGTAGAACGTCCATGATCCTGCCAACGTTTCAGGTCTAGCGTCCACGTTAATCTATGAGAAAACGACATTAACATAGTGTAAGAGAAATTAATTACCGAGTTATTTAAAAAAAAAAAAAATTATAACTTACGTTTGCGACTGGCAATGCACAACCTCTTCCAGCACAAGCCACCACGGCCAAGAGAACAATCGCTTTATACACCATCGTCCTGGAAAGGAATATCACTTGACACGTTTTCCTTGAAGTGTCAAGCTGTAATGTTTTCCAGATGCTCTTACCTGACTATTTATACCCATAGATCTCTGGAAGGCTGAACGGTAAATTGTATTGCGATTGTCGTTGCTCCTCCTCGTGGCCTTTGACCTCAGACGACCTGAGGTCACCTTAATTAACTGAGCATTGACCGCAATGCTTGGGTTTCGTTGCAGTTTTTTCCTGAGAAGATCTTTACACAGTAAGAAATACTCTATAGTCTCAAAGGTATAATCTACAAAGATATGCAGGTATGCCCGTTTCGCAATTAGTAGTAAGCCGATCCTTAGACCCGAGATAAAGAAGCGGGCAGACGTTCTTTTCCTCCTTTTTGTTACAATATAGTAAAATCGTCCTAAAGTACTTTACTGACTTCCAAAGGTGTCGAGTTATATTTTAAGTTTTTAGGCGACACATCTTATTTATTGTAAATCTTAATTCATCGACTTGTATTTAAATTCGCAGAGAAACGGCATTATTATACATGATTACATGAACTACACCCAGAAACACATTATAACTGCAACGCAAAATTCTATAGGTTTTTGAAAAAAAGAGTACTCATTAAATTAGCAAACAAAACAATCGTTAACCCTATGTGTTTAATATCAAGTTCGACATTTGATAAAAGTACAAGGAACACCTTTAAGGAATTATTATAAAGCAAGTCAACGCAACATTGACAGAATCATTTACTTAAATTCAAAACTTTATGATCTGTTGACATCGGGTAGAAAAAAATTTAATAATAGTGATTTTACCGAAAGAAAATTCAATTCATTTATATAATTAAAATTATCATTATAGCTATTTGTAACTGAATTTCTGCACTCAACCACAGGAAAGCAAAAGGGCCTATCTGTAAACCCACCTCCAATTTGGTATCGGACCACAAATCCGACGACTTCTGAATTTCCTTTTTTTACCGATATTATTTTTACGTCAATGATTAATTTAACATTAAAAGCAATATCACCTGAGATCCAACGTTGAATTTAAATGACTGTATTGTTTATGTACCACAGGAATTGTTAATGCTATTAGTTTACACATATAACTTAAGCAATTAAATAATAAAAGTTGCGATTTCTCTATAAGCACATATCCAAACGAAGAAATAATTAAGGTGCTGTTCTGGCAACGCTTGTCTTCGGCTCGGTTAACTTCTATTTCCTTTTAACAGAGGATCTTTCATACGAAGAGTCAAACTTGTTATATACAGGCTAAGAGTAGAGCGAGTTTAATCCGAGGTTTTGAGTTTCCTTGCAGGAATGACCTAAGAAAGATTTTTGTTAAGTATAATGTTAATGGTTTAGTAGGAGGATACGTACCTCTATTTGAATGTGAATGTGCTGAGTTTGGGATTGATTTTGTTGTTGGTTTTTTTGAGTCTGTTGCTGGCTTTGAATTTTGATGTGCTGCTTTTGATTTGACGGGGGCCTTTTGGCGGGCTTTTTGGTGGGTATTCCAATCCGCTGGCTAATTATAGTTTCGTCTTCAGATTGTTCATGCGTGAGCTGATGAAATTGAGCTTGCTGCTGCTCCTGATGTTGATCCTGGTCCTCTTCGTGGTATTGCCCGTCGTCTTCTTCCTGGTAACGAGGCTGAACTATCTGCTCTCCATTTTGCGTCAGACTTTTGTAGCACCTTTTTACTCTGTCGCTTTGGGAATTTAGTCCACATTCGAAGTAAGAATCACCTGGCTGCGTTTCATACTAGATACATAAAGAGGTTTAATGTAAGGAGACATGTGTGCAGCAGTGATATAAGCAAAGTTCGCTTACGTTCGCTAACGGGAGCGAAAGACATGTTCCAATGCAAGCAACGGCGGCGAGAAAAACAAAGGCTTTGGACACCATTTTTCGCCTTAAAAAGGAATGTTCCCACTCGGGTAGATGTCCTGGCTTTTTAGATCCAAAGAAGCTAACCGAGCTAGAATGATTTGCGTTTGCGTTCGGCTAAGAATTTATACCCACAAAATCTATGAGAAGGCTGTGCATGCACCGCAAATGTCCTTGTCCTTCTCAGGACCTTTGACCTAAACTGACCTCAGGTGAGGTCGCTTTTGGTTAGTATTGCAAGATCCAGGTTTCTAACAAGGTTAACACAGGTCTCCCTTACGGAACTTCAGAGCATTTTCTTGACATTCTGAATTATACGTTTTCGGTTAAGATTAAGTGTACTCCGGCACAACACAAAATTACAACTTTTTGGAGATGACTAGAGGACACGAAGCACCAAGATGGATTTTCTCTTGCTTGGTTGTTGGACTTGTTCTTGCCGTTTTTTTTTTTACTTTTTAGCCTGGCCTCTATGCCACGTCAACTTCACCGGATTCTGGAATAGACTGGACTAGACTGACCACCCATTTAGGTTTCCTCTAGGGAAATTTAAAATCGACCAGACATAGAGTATTTATTTTTAATCTTGTACTGTTAATTATTATAAAGAAATTAACCTCTTGTATTTAATGACTCCAGGGCTTCGCATGCCGAAGTTGTCGGACTCTATTTGCCTCTCTGACTTACGTTTAATGTTTATCACTCAGAATACGCTGTTTTTTAATAGGTATCATAGCCTCTATTTTTAATTTTCATGACGTCTCAATGGTAAACAAAATAAAGAAGAAAATTGCTCAACAAAATTATGAAATGGAAAACCGGGGCAGATTTTCTTCCACGCGTATAGCCTTGGCAAATCGTCTGGTAAGTATTAAGTGACGGACAGAAATTAAACTGTCAACTAAAACGACAGTTAACCATGAAGGTTAGATGAAGGACACAAAAAGAGTGTACAAAAGAGTTTTTCCATGATCCAATGTGGTGCACTAAAATACAGTCACTATCCCTTTTTTTTTTTCTCCAAACTATTTCAGAAGGTTTCATGTTAGCAACACTGAGCAAATTAAAGAGCTGCTTTCTAAAAACAAAAAAACAAAAACAAAAAAAAACACTGGGGAGTCGCATAAAACCCCGCCAATCACACTTCTAGTGGAAAATCTGGCGCAGTTATACAGTTATATAAGTGAATATATTTAGCGTGAGTCATATAGATGATTGGGTGAGCGGGTCATCCAAGCCTAGCAAAGGAAATTGGGTTCATGTGAAGACATGACAGATGTATATAAAGTTCGTGTTTTTTTAAGAGTTTCTGCAACTTCTAGAGCTGCAATTTCTATAGCACTGCAACTTCTAACGCTGCATAAAGCTGTGTAATTTTTAGCTCTAGTCACAACTTATTAGCCCATCAGTGATTTTCCGGTAGAAAAAAGAGAATCACAGCTGCTTTAGTCTTCGAAGTATTAGTAGTTTTAGTAGTATTAGTAGTTTTCGAAGTATTAGTAAAATAAAACACATGACTAGCAGAATACCCATTGTAAACATTTTATATTAAACATTCAGGTTTAGATTCAAAGAACTGTATTGTTCGGATAATAGTAATTAAAACCCTCTTTTACCAATCTTACCAATATAAATATTTTAATAGAATAGTGTCCTTCATAAGTAAAAAATAATAAGATAATAATAAGAATAACAATACACTCATAAAATACTGGCAGTAAGTAAGAAAAAGAAGCAAGAAGAAGCGTTGCTACTCCCAAGGGCCGAAGATGCGCCGATACAGCCTCTCTGATCTGAAACGAAGAATTCAAGCTTTGAGAGTTATTCATGTAAGAAGACAAGTATTTACCTAGGGATCAATGTATTGACCCTGCTGCTGGGCTTGAGCTTGGTATTGACTCTGGTATTGCTCCTTGCAGGGTTTAGGCTTTCCGCAGGGTGTTGCAGGTTTGGCAGCGACCTAAGAAAGAAACCTGGATAATGAAACCTGGTTAATAAAACCAAAATTTTAAAACTAACCTGTACTTGAGCCTGTTGCTGAGCTTGCCACTGGTTTTGTGCCTGTGCCTGTTGCTGAGCTTGCAATTGGCTTTGCGTTTGTTGTTGGGTCTGGGTCTGACTTTGAGATTGTTGCTGTACCTGCTGTTGAACTTGTTCTTTGCATGGCTTTACGCAAGGCTTTCGGCAAGGCTTTCTGCAGAGTTTTACGCATGGCTGCCTGCATGGCTTATACTCCTGAACTTGTTGTTGGGCTTGCGATTGCTGCTGCTGCTGTGTTTGCGATTGACTTTGCTCTTGCAATTGGGTTTGAGTTTGAGTTTGGGATTGTTGCTGTGTCTGCTGTTGAACTTGCGTCTGCGCTTCGGCGCACGGCTTCCCGCACGGTGTTCCGCATGCATATTCGCAAGGCCTGCTCCCTTGGACTTGCTGCTGCTGTTGAGCTTGTGATTGGGCTTGCAAATTTCCACGTCCTAATTGTGCTTGCGCTTGTTGCTGGGACTGCTGTTGAAATTGGTATTGTTGCTCTTCTTTACAAGGTTTGCATGGGGCGCAAGGTTTTCCGCAGGGCTTCTGAGTCTGAGCTTGGGTTTGCGATTGCGCTTGGGATTGCGCCTGGGATTGATCCTGGGATTGCGCTTGATATTGAGCCTGATATTGCGCCTGGTATTGCTGTTCTTCTTTACAAGGCTTGCATGGGGTGCAAGGTTTTTCGCAGGGCTTCTGTTCTTGAGTTTGAGTCTGAGCTTGGGTTTGCGATTGGGATTGCGATTGGGATTGCGATTGGGATTGCGATTGGGATTGCGATTGGGATTGCGATTGGGATTGCGATTGGGATTGCGATTGGG
>JAGJRO010000950.1:0-10933 GCA_022832285.1 Lepidurus apus apus
GATGTATACTACCAAGGACCCCCTTCTACATTCCCGGAATTAACCCCCTTTGGTGCAATTCCTGACCCTACCATTTAGCCTTTCCCTCTGGAACAAATGCAATACTTTGCCCGAGCCAACGGGTCCTGCCACAGCTAATAGCTGTCCAGGCTTTACGGAGCAGAAAATGGAAGACAACGTGGGTTCATCGGCCTCTTTAAGCCACTTGGCTGATACATTCGTCAAAGTAATTCCACGATCTGCCGAAAGCTTTTGCGCAATCAATTTTGCAGTCGTTTCTTTCTCACCTAGTAAAAGAAATTTCTAAGAAAACAAAACTCGTCAACTACGGATGTTAAATTGAAGTAAATGGTGTTTACTTCTATTCTTTCAATGGAAACAAGGGCTTCTGCAAGAAAACTCACTGCAAAGGGAAAGTAAAGCGTCATGTTCATCCGAATGTTGTTGTAAAGTGCCAGAGTCACGAAAACCTATTAAAACTACATAATGAATTGTTCGATAAACGTACAATAACCCAACTTTCTCAGCTGTTAGTATATTGCCAGTAAGGACGTAGATGAGGAACGTGACCAACAGGATGAATCGTTGAAGTGAAAAACAAACTCATGTTCAAAGCCCGGTAGTATGAAGTTTTACTAATGACATCCATTTCTTTCCTATGAAACCAAAATCTAAGCTTTAAACGAATTTTGTTTCATCTTAGGTGGTACAATACTTTCTGCAAAGTTCAATCAGATTAGAAAAGGGCTTTTCCCACGCATACATTTTAATGGCCCGCATTCCCGAGATCATTTCATTCATGACACGAATCCGCTCATCGGTTTCCGTGGCAGTTTGTAACCTCATTTCCGCAAATACCTTGCCAATCCAGACTGTTTAGGGAAAATAGCGATTATTGCTTAATGCTATATTGCAAATGTATTTGACCTTGAAATGGTACGAAAAGGACCAGCAACATTAATCCAGCCAACAGGAAGGACCTAATTCATGCCACAGCAATCCTAAAGTGATTACTGTTTGTATAGGTCCAATCCACAAGTAGTGGAAGAATTGAATCGACATGTCAAAACGGTTTACGTCATTCGATAATATGTTGACCATTTGCCCTACTGTTGTCTGCCCTAAGGCATTCCTGCTTAGCTTCATCGACTACAAAATAGTCAAGTTGAAAATGGACGATACTGCAAACTGATAGCGAACACCTTATTGATGAGAGAGCATGCTGCGACACGTAGTTTCATGCTCATATGTAGAACTCCATGGTAGTATGGATGATTAGTGAACATTAAGAAAAAGTAAGAAGCCACTACACCCGTTGCATACAGGTAAGCTTCCCATCTCTCGATAGTGGTTTCTGGCTGAAACGACCTCACAAGTAGACCCAAGCACATCGGCTGAATAATTCTACAAACGGCAGAGAACTCAGATGGTACAGTTTGAAAGGATATACAATCGTTTATTACCGAAGGCCACATTCTTCAATAAAAACTAGGCAGCCTAGTTTCATGAATTCCCATCCGAAACATCTCCTAATAGCATGGAACAGGACTCGTTTTTTTTCCTTATTGCTGTCGTTTGCACCATTCTCCAACTCTTTTATCCATGCTCTAGAAATTCATTCTGTTTTATGTCTTTTTTTTAAAAAAAAATAATTTTACCTCTCTAGAGTCTCTCCTAATGTTTTGGACGAGTCTTCAGGTAAAATTTGGTACAAGTAACTAATTTCAAGATCCTTTTTATATCCCATTCTGAAGAACGGGTTAAGCCACCTGTCGATATGGTTGAAAGTACTTTTAGACTAACTCGTACATGATTCCCTCAAACGAGCACCAATAGCAATCTTATGTTTACTTGTTCCGGAAAGTACGTGTTCGCCTAAGTAGCGCCAAACCAGTACTGAACAATATTTAATCGAACACGGATTTTTTCGTACAAATAAGCGAAAGATTGCTATTAGAGCGTTAACATAAAAACAAAGGCGAAAATATCAGCACTTAAAGCTTACCAATAAAAGAGAATTGAAAACAATTTAGCCGAAGCACGAGGATTTTTCTGTAGATGCATTTTTGATTGCTGATCCATATGTGCACAAGATTGCCGGACTGTACTTCGTTTTTTTTGTGGAAAGTTACTGTATAGTGTTAAAAAAATGGGTATAACGAAATCACAGTGATCTAATCCTTACCCGTGGGATTAATTAAAGACTGCTCATTTCTAACCTGCTCGGCTCTAAAACCAAACTGAAACTAAGAAAAGTAGAATCCTAATGTATTTTTGTAAGAGCATTTTCTCTGCCCTCCAGCTCGGCGTAGAAACAGATCCCGCTTTCGATAAGCTTCGGTTTCGTTTTGATATGCGACGTACTAACCGGTTCAAAATAAGCAGTCTTAAATTATTCCCACGTGTACCACTTTTCTTACCCGCACACGTCCGTACCCGTTTTTTTACCCGTACCCGTTTTGTACCCCTTTTGTTTGGACACGATACAGTACAGTATTCAAACTATTGATCGTCTTGTGGACTTTGCAAATCGACCAATGAGAGTGTCTAACCGTCGTTTCGACCAATCCTGTCATTTCCAAATCACAATACGCTTACGCAGGGTTTTCAACACAATAACCTTTCCAAACTCCCCAGTCAACTAAAGGAACAGGTCATTCAATTAAATGGCCTTTAGTAGCTAAATTCGGTTAGTCAAGCCTACATCGTCCATCGCGCATATGATAAAAACCGTAACGGGGCCTAGTGGATGGAGTATGGTTGGCATATGGATGGTATGTGGATGGCATCTGGTACGGGGACAAGTCGGTGGAGATTCCACTCGGTTCCCAGAGGACGAAGTCCCGATTCGAGGAAAGAAATTTATATAGGCCGGGTCGATGGACGCCGACTACTGCCAAATACCGGGGCGGGGATTTTATCCCGGGGACTCTTTTTGTGGTGCATGAGCATCGGCGCTAAAAGGCTTTCCAAAGTGAAGCATCATTTCATTGAGCTGCAACGCATGTTCTCTAATGAATCTCAAATGGTTGTCAGGTCGGGCAAATGGATCCGGTTTGCTCGAAATCTAATTGATACAGCTTGAAAACGTGAGTATATCCAAGTCTATTGTTGGGATGCAGTCACCGCGCTCAATCACGTGCTTCAAAGAAACGTAAGTACTCCGATTTGTATTCAACCTTTATGAAAATAAATAAAAACTACAATATTTCAATTTTACTTAAAAGTTGCATTTCCACATACCTTTGCACCAAGTTGCTGACAGTTATAAAAGCATCTTTGGCCGCTCGGGGGAAATTCCGAGTCGGTATGAGGCTATGAGCAATTCGCACAAACCTGGCCAAATCTGCTACTCGACAGATTGCCCCTGAGAGCTCATCAATGACATCTACCATTTTCCGGGTACTATTTGTATTGCAACATCCCGCTACGAGCCTTTCGGTGTCCGGTATCAAATTCTCTTTGAGTAAATAAAATCCTTCTGGCTGTTTTAAATCCAAACAATCCCTACGGAAGAGGAAACAAGAAACAAGATTATTGGATTGGAAAATTGTTTGGAAGTTATCCTAGTCTAGTGCATTGCAGTTTACCTTGAGGCTTTTTTGAAACCATTCGTGAATTAATTATACACTCAAGAATCACTTCTGCGTCAAAGTGTTAATGATTCTAGGAACTTGGGTTTTAAGTACGAAATTTTGTTTATTTTCAATTTTAATTTAAAAACGTTTAATAAATTATTGTATTAGGAATTGCATACCACATAATCAAATCTTACATTCGATATATCCGCTTAATTGGACTAAAGAATGTGAGATCTATTTTAATTATATTTATTTTGTATTTAATTAACTATGCTGAATTTGATGGCATGACCCGTGAAGAAGCCAAGAAGCAAAAGCAGATCATCAACTACGACCAAGGCAATACCAACCAAGGGTCGTCTTATTGGGTGGCTCCTGACAGTACCCGCTTGGCGTTGACCTGGACAGCTGATGAAAACGGATTGCAACTCAAGGGTGACCACCTGTCCACCGCTCCTCCCATTCCCCGTGAAATCGCTGAGATGCTCCCTTGCTGCCAAAACGCAGCAGCTTACCCTGCTCCCACTCCTGCCAAATATTAAAACAGTTGATGGGTCCGTTGATGATTGTATCTATTCATATTAATTTATTATAACTAGGAATAAATCTGTATCCACTGCAGTAATCCGTATCAAAGTTTTTTCTACGCGCTTCCGTAGATTTTAAGCTTCCTATAGGGCGTATGCCAAATTAAGGTTCGTATTTTCGCGCCACCAGCGGAGCTTTCTAAGCTAGGCAAAAGCTAGGCTAATGCTAGGCAAATTCTAGGCTTTCTAAGCTAGGCTCCACTGGTGGCGCCCTCCCAAGTAGCACACTTACTAAAAATATACGTATATTAGAGGTCTGGACGTTTGGTTTTGAACGGATTTTCTTAGACGTAAAAAAACTTGACAATTAGACCAGAAACGAACGTGTATTCGATACAGAAAACATGCGTTCAAAAAGCGTCTAAAAGAGGTTCATCTGTTGGAAAAAGAATGTCAAAAAGACGTATATTAAACGTGTTTATGATCTTGCCACAACACGCTAAAAAAACATCTATATATCCTTTTCCAGTATATTTAAGCCACCAACAAGACATATTTAGTACATTTTTCAGACGTATATTGAACATTCCTCCATGTAATATTTCATTGTTGATATATCAGTGGCATCTTTCCTTCTTAAAGAAATTCCGTAGAGTTTAATATTGCAATCATTGACCGCGTTACTTCACAGCAAAATTATTATCCAAAGAACACGTTCTTTTGGTTTATCCAAACTTTAACTTAACATTAACACAAAAGCTTTTTATTTTTGTGAATTAATTTAAAGCAAAATAAACGAAAAATGAAGGTTACTAGTTTTTTAATTGTGCCGGCAGTGGTAAAAATTGACATGGCTGTTGAATTATTATTATTTGCGTTCTTTATAGAGAAACCCGCGTTTACACATTTCATTCTTTACACCAAGAACTGGGACGGACAGTGGTCCGTACTAAGCACGGAAAGGATTTTTTGTTGTTATTGCGAAGAGTGGTCGAAATTGATTTAAAGTTCGCATTTCGTTCATTTTGTTTCATTTAATGAATTAGTTGTATTTTTGCCAAATTCCCATGTTTCGTTGTTGGTAAGAATTAATTTGGAACCCGCGTAGCCCGCAACGGGAAGATTTCGCTGTTGCCCAACAATGAATGTTTGTCCCCCGACCGAGCTGGTCTTCTGAGCCAGGTAGCTTTCGCGCCCCGTCCTTGTTAACCGTTGGACGCTTTTTCCCCAACTCGAGAAATTTGATTGTTGTACTGCGAGAGCAAATATATTCTTGTTTCCCTTTGAAATATAACTGAGTGATTCCCTTATCGTCGCATTCTTCGTTTGCCCCTCGTTCTTCGTATATAACGTTTTCTTCCCAGCCAGCCCCGAATTGGGCTGCCCAAGTTGAAGTAGTGCCTACTATATGGAAAATTTGCCTGTCCAGACGCTTGGAGAATTCAAAACATTAGAAAGGAATTTACAGAGCGCAGAACTGCAAAAAATGTTTGTAAGTTTTAGTAACATTTCTGGAATGCACGTTTAAAAAATATTTCTAAACATAGAAAAAAAACTAATTCGATGCTTAATTCCTCATAGGTATCGACAATTCGACTTGGCGGAAAGACAATTGAAAATGCTGTGAGGAACGTATGGAAAGCAGTCGCAAGCGACTGCGTCTGGCGAAGGAGTACAATTGGGAAGGCAGGCGTTACAGCGGGCGGGAAGTGAACAAGCCGCAGCGAAAGCATCAGCACCAAGAAGATTGAAATAATGGACCTGCGATATGTTTATTACTGATTATAGATTGACAATTATTGTTAATATGTTGTTTGACAAAATTTATTCGGAGAAAACAATAATACAGCAAATAAAAATTTTAATAATTTCTATTTCCTGCGTTTTCAAGGAATTTCCATCGCAAGAATTAACATGCAACAATAAAAAATATAAGGATATAATTCGTATAAAATATGTGTGTTGAACGCTTTTTCAACGTAGAATTGGGCGTTTTCTGCACGCATATAAACCTAATGGCGAAGACGTATATTATACGTCTAAAAAAGACGTATTTTAGACGTTGCTAAATAAACGTTTGCAGAGAGGACAATAGCACGTTTAAAAGGCGTTAACTAAGCGTAAGCCACGTACGTCTTAGGTTTGCATCTAAACGTCTATAGAACGCTTTAAAAATGTGCGTGTGCTACTTGGGAACCCAGTAAGTTTTCTAGTCTAAAGTCCACTTTCAATTTTTCCACTTTCATTTTCCAAATATTTCTTTCGTGTGCGTATTCTAAGCAGTGTAACAATTTATGTTCGACCGTATCGTTTCGCATTCCGCACCCTTCGCAATTGCCCGTGTCTTTTTGGAATCTATGCAACCATGCTCCCACTTTGGCTTGGTTGCATCTTATTCTTAGCAAAGCTACTGAGACTCTTCTGTTGGGAGGTTGTAATCTTAAAGGGCAATAGCCACCAAAAAACAACTGTGTCTTATAAAAAGGAGTAAAAAATCTAATTTCCAATTTTATGTCTTTTATCATTTGCGAAAATAAAAACTGAGAAATTTAGAACATAAGAAATCTAACATTCAAATCGGGCATTTTTGTCATTGGCCCAGCGCGGTCACGTGGTCATGTGACGTCAAGGTGGGAAGCCACGGCACCCGGGCGCACAACAGACCTGTGTTTTGTGTATACTACAAAGTGTCAAAGTGATATGAAAGCGAGTAAAAAGGCGGAAGGTTCGGACGAGATCCATTACTTTGATAGAAGCCACATTATAGAGGATGAAGGGACGGAATTGGACCAGTCGTTTGTCATTCCTGTGTCAGTAATTCAAGAATGGGCTCAGGCCTACCAGTTTGAGCCTTATATGGCTGAAAGGTCGGCAATGGCAGAGCCAAATGGCAGTGTGAGTGTTGTAACATCACGTAGTGTAGCTGAGCGTAAATGTAGGAGTATATTTACGTTATGACGCTGTCTTTTCTCAATAGCGGAGGTTTTCCGAGGTTTGGGTGGACTTCGCAGCCCAGACACAGCCGCGCCGGCCTAACAAACTTTGTAGGGATAGCGGTTTTCAACAAACTCCTACCATGATATTTTGCCCGAAATCCAATTCCTAANTTGGGTGGACTTCGCAGCCCAGACACAGCCGCGCCGGCCTAACAAACTTTGTAGGGATAGCGGTTTTCAACAAACTCCTACCATGATATTTTGCCCGAAATCCAATTCCTAATTTTCGATCAACACTACTGTCAAATGGATCTTCGGTGAAATGATCACCACAGAGACTCACCCATTTACTTTTGGCTTCCACAAAACCAGCCCTAGTCCTTTGCACTTGCAAAACCCATTGCCGTATTCTTTCTGCGTGTTTTTTGGAAATTATACATCCCTACACCAGATCTTCAACTGTTTTTTTTATTATTATCTCGGCGTGAGCACTGCTCGTTGCCGCCTATTTATTGGGTCTGAAGTTAAGCAATCAGTGATCAATTTTACAAACATACATTCATTTACGCTATACCTCGAAAGGAGAGCGTAGCCATACTATAGTAAAGATATGGTAATAGCTTCTTTTCTTATTCTGTAAGTCAGATAACTCGTACGTCAGGGAGAAGTCAGCGTCACTTCTGGTTAGTGGGTTAGTTGGAATGTATAGGGTTGATAGAGCCGAGATGGCGAAGGTATTTATTGCTTTGTAAGCGGTTGGGTCTGTGAGTATAGTCTGTGGATTAAAATGGAGTCGAAGTTTTGATAAGTCTCTTAGCAAAATTGCTCTGGATCTATTTAAGAGTCTGCAGTGGAAAAATATGTGTCTGAGGTCTTGTTTCGAGTAATTGTTACAGGTGCAATTTGAGTCTTGTGTCTTTTTAATGCGGTAGAGGAGTGACTTTGTCGGGAAATGTAAGGTTCTAAGTCTGATAAGTGTAGAAATAGTCCGTCTGTCTTGGTCAAGTTTGCAGGTAGGTTGTAGCGTAGGAGATATCTGTAGATCGCGGAGGGGGGAGACAGAGGTAGACCATTCTTCTTGCCATTTCTGTAAAATCAGATGCTTTATATTTTTCTTCTTGTCTTGGGACTTATCGATGAGCGGATTGTTATTTTTTTGTGACTCTACTAAGAATGAACATGAGGCGTAACGTTTGTGTTTCGGTGCAGTGGCGTTTGGGTTAGTCGAGTTGTTGAGGCTGAATCTTAAGAGTTCT
Organism: Lepidurus apus apus; assembly: GCA_022832285.1. NCBI lineage: Eukaryota > Metazoa > Arthropoda > Branchiopoda > Notostraca > Triopsidae > Lepidurus > Lepidurus apus. The sequence continues at coordinate 8,301 of JAGJRO010000950.1, forward strand.
TTCGAGCGAGAGTCTTCAACTGTTATTACAACCGTAAGCAATACAATAGCTACCGCAATGTTTATTTGTCTTTGATGGCACCTTACTTGCTATTTTTTACACTAAAATTCACAAAGCACAGAGGAAGCCTAAACAAAGCCGGTGTATACAAAGCACCCGTAAGCCACACCTCTAATGCTGTTCCCCAACTTGACGTCACGGTTTTCGCGGCGGGAAAATGCCAAAACTTCGCAAATCAATAACTCGGGAACGGCTAGTCAGAAAAACTTGAAACAAATTGTCCGTTCTTAGAATAATGTGTAAAATAAGAATCCATCCAAATATCAATATACGATGTTGTAGTCTATTGCTCTTTAAGGCCACGGTAGACTTCAAGTAGTTGACTATTTTCCGTCAAAAGATGTCGCTAGTGTAGATCCATTTATCCTGAAAACGCAGCAACCAAATATACACCTCTTCTTGGATTTTTTTATATGATTTATTTAACATTTTCAAAANCGGTAGACTTCAAGTAGTTGACTATTTTCCGTCAAAAGATGTCGCTAGTGTAGATCCATTTATCCTGAAAACGCAGCAACCAAATATACACCTCTTCTTGGATTTTTTTATATGATTTATTTAACATTTTCAAAATTTTGAACACAGATTTTAAAATGTAAAAAAAAAACATTTTTTAAAAAATTTCAAGACGATTCCCTAGATTTATACCTCCCACGCATTGTGTAAAAATTTCGTTTCATTATAATGCACACAGAGCTAGAATTTTCGAAACAAAAGTTGCCATGCTATAGCGCCATAAGAGGTTGGAGTATACCGTGGCCTTAAGAACATGAGACGAGGGGATATCAATCTTCGCTCCATTAGGGTTTATATCTGTAAGGACTTTAGGCAATTCTGGGAGCCAACTTTATTTAGTTTTGACATTGGAGGAATTTTTACCCTTCTGCAGATATTTGAAACACGTTTTGCAGACGAATTCGGTGTATGTGGCTCGAAAACACGAAACAAATAACTGTCTTGCGCAAGATATGTCATTATCGTTAAGTTCATCGATGGCTGTTTGCAGTTTGTCGGCAGGAAACAATGAACGCTTAAAAACAGTTGGCAACAACTTCCTCACACAAAATCTGGTCCTTGACTAAGAAAAGTTTTCATATTTTTCAAAGCTGTATCAACACGCGTAGCTGAAGAATTTTCAGTGGTAAAGATTGAAGGCAGTGTATTCTCGTTTAATTCTGTATTCATTTGTTTTTCTTCGTGACGGTTCTCTGCAAAAGCGTTAAATACGCGTTGTCTTACTTTCCGTTTTCATACAAAGTAACCAATTCTGGATCTTCATTATGCATATAAGGACACATTACTATGCTGGATTTACGACCAATACATACGTTATTGAAGTCCATAATACATTCGAAGACACCAAATAAGTGGCGATTGTCCTTTTAGGCAACGTGTTGTTTCTAAGGTAAGGCAGTATATGCTGAAGTGATGTAAGTCATTCAATCCAATGAAACATTCTTTCAGTATATTTAGGGAAGGTCTTCTCCACGAAATGAATTTTGACAATCGTTCTTTTCTGATTTCAAATTTTTCGTATTATTCATTTTCGATTTTTTCGGTTTCTCTGGTGTCTTTTTATCAACATCAGCAGTAGGCACATATTAGTAGCATAGCTAGCAGTTACATTACCGACAGTTACAGCCCGTGTTAGCCTTTCATTGCATATATATACCACGACTACACCTACCTACAGTTTGTACAAGTGTATTTAGACGCGTGCATTTCCTAATTCTTTGCAGCAAACTGGCACAATGTCATACTGCGGATTACCACGCGATAACACCGAACCATACATGTTCCGTAGGTACCCAACTAATTCTTGGAATTCAAGTTCCAACAGGACAGCAGTACCTATACTATCAGGTTTACCAGAGGCATATCACGTGCATGCGAATCAAAAAGGAAGTATTTTCCATTGCGCTCCATTATGCTTGTACAGTGTGAGCAACTAATAAAAAGGACACCAGCACAGCTACGTGCGGCTCTTACGGAATCTTCCAAAGTGGTAGCATATGGATGAGTTTCCCGTGGACATATAAAACCAAACGCATCTTCTCCATGCAGAAACATCTTTAATATACCAAATTCTTTAACATCCAAGTATCCCGGTAGTTCGGCAGAAAAAAAATGCCTCTCACGGTGCTCGTAAGTTCGGTATATTTCATCTCCCATCGTCATTATGTCACACATGTTTTTTTCAACCCACTCGTTAGGAGGAACCAAATAACTCCATGCAATAGATACAAAAGCCATCGGTGTGCACTGAGACTAGAAGCAGAAAAAACATGCGCAAATTGCGAATACGGCGCTCTACAGATCAACCTCATGCTTAAACGCCAGAAAAAAACGAACAGATGTATTAAGTCACTGTGTAAAAGAAAGAAACCGTATAGTGAAATGTAAATAAATGTTTTCAACCATGAATTACCTATCAATCGTTAAAAATCCAGCTGAATCTCAATAAAGAACGGAATCCATGAATTATCCAAATCTCCAAGAAATAAATCGTCCGAATTCCAAAACTTCTAGTACATAATATAGAAGTAATCAGCTCACGAAGGTAACAGGAAGTG
>JAGJRO010000941.1:0-11728 GCA_022832285.1 Lepidurus apus apus
CCGGATTTCTTAGGGACCAATACCACTGAGGAACTCCAAGGTGACGAGGACGGCCGGATGACTCCTTGTTCGAGCATGTCTTGCACATGTTGGTCGTTTACCCGGCGCTGCGTCTCCGGAACCCGGTACGGTCTTTGAAAGACGGGGGCTGCGTCGCCTGTATTAATCTTGTGCTTCACTAGGTGTGTTAAACCGAGGTCTTTATCAGACCGGGCAAGGATTCCGGTGTACTGTTCGATCAAGTTTCGTAAGGGTTGGCGTTGTTTGGGCGGTAGGTGTGATGTTTCAATCCGTTCCATGAATTCCTTATTAGCTGCGTCCTCTTCCAGCACAGTCGCTTGAGTCACGAGACCTTTTTCCAACCTCTTGCCATTTACGCCCTTATTCTCGAATGTTAAAGCTACTTTGCCGTTGGGCTTGACGGATCCCATTGAGGTCACTAGCTGAACGCCTTGAGGGAGGGGCAACCACAGCGCTCGCTTGACAAGCAACTCCGTTCCTTCTTTAATATTCGCATCAACCGCACAGTCGACACTTACGCGAGACTTCGCCGGAATTCCGATAGACCTCGTGACCTCTAGGTGGAATCCACCGCGTTGATCCTGGGACACTATTGTCTGACGGAATTCCTCCATTGCGAGGCACGTATGTGCAGGGGTATTTTTTGAAATGTAAATCATTTGCTCCCTTCCGTCAATGACGAGGCCATGAGCTTTCACCGCGTTTTCCCCTAGAATGCACTCCTCTTTAATTCCTTCAACGACATAAAATTTTTCCTGAAACCGTATTCCATTGTACTCCACAGGTAGCCCGAGCATACCTTTAACATTTAATTGCTGGCCGCTTACAGACGTGAGTCGGATTCCTTCCTCCGCTTGATATTTCTGATAACGAGGAAAAAATCGACGTACGCACCTTTCGTTGATCACCGTTACCGATGAGCCGGTATCAACAAGTGTTAACAATTCCAAATTCCCAACTCGTAGCCAAATTCTAATCCAATTTTCAGTCTTAAGGGGGACGTCCTGAGTACGGCTTCCACTCGCAAAGCTACCCAGCTGACCGTTAACAGCTGGCTTAATCAGTTTAAACGACGCCCTCTGCATTCAGCGGCGCGATGCCCTTGATTTCCGCAGTTATAGCATCTACCCGCACTACTCGGGAACTCTGGACGGCCAAATTGCGCGTTCCGGCCGGTCGACATCCTGCATTCCCTTGCAATGTGTCCCTTCCGGTTGCAGTTGTAACATGCTATATCCGCAAACTGAACTCGACGCAAACTCATATACCGCTCTCTCGATGTGGGTCTTGCCGATGGGCTGTGCCTATACGGGCTGTATCCCTGCCGTTCACGAGAATTGGATCCGCTATAGCGTTCTTCGGATTTACGGTATCCGCGAGCTGTCGGGCAGTAATCATCGACAGAGTCACAACGGTCGCGCGAATGTGACGTCATCTGTATGCGGGCCACCTGCTGACTTAACGCGTCAATTTTGTCCTCCGGGCGGATATCACGAATCGGGGAATGGGGTCTTGTGTCGCGGTTTCCACTGCTGCCGTGTGGCTGATCCACCGTTAACTGTTCACTTCGAATTTGTTCAACTTCAACGGAGGCTTTACGAACAAGCATCTCGTTTGTTTCTTCTTTGACCGCGATTCGAACTGCGTCATCGAAAGTAGCTGGTTCCGCAGAGAGAACGAGGCGCTGATTCCGTGAGCTTAACCCTCTTATGAACTTTTGCAATTTAATGTGGCTTAGGAAAACTCGTGCGTCGTCGCTATTGGCCTGATCTTCGTAAGCTCTCCGAGCTAACACGGTTAATTGCTGAGCAAAATCACGTACTGTTTGACCTGGCTCCTGGCGGCAATCATTGAAAAGAGCTTCGTTCCTGGCCTTGGCTGTCGTATCCCCAAATTTTTCTTTTAAATCCTTTACGAAATCGTCATACACTTTGTTACGGTTTGTCTTCCTCCAGTTGGTATAGAACTCACCAGCCACTTATTTTAGCCGGAGGGCTATCAAGTTAAAACGAGTGTCCACGTCCCACTTCGCGCACAAGGCGACTTGGTTAAATAAAGCTAGCCATTCGGAGATCGATTGTGTATCGTCCTTGCCAGTAAAATTAGGTATTTCTCCCAGATACTGGCTTCCAACAAGGGGGTTTAGGGCCACCATGAGTTGACCAATTAACACTTCAGGAGCCGGATTCGGTTCAGCAAGGGCAGAAGCAACCACGACTGGTTTAACCTGTGTGCGGCCATCCATGATTGATAAGAAAGTTTGATCCCACTTCTGACACCAAAATATGTAATAAAACCCCACTGGGTAAAACGTATACGATTTTATTAACGTGGTTTGCCGATAGTGAACGTGCAACCGCTCTCAAGCTAAAATGGCTCAACTCTGCCCCGAACAGTAAAAACAACCCCCAGGAGAAAGTAACCGAGGAACACCGAAAGAGTAAGAGGAAAAGAGTAAAAAGGAGAGTATAACGAACAAGTATAAAAGGGGAGTTTGCTGCACTACTTACAGGGTACGATGGGCAAGTCTGTGAATCCATCCCTCCTATGTCCTGTGAGTACCTCCACATCCTCTAAAGACCGAGAAAGCCGGACCCAAAACCTTTACATTGAAAGATACCCGTGTTATCCTACTGTGTATGCCTTTTATACTGTGGTAAGAGGTTTCTGATGGGGCATATGAATTTCGGTTTTGCAAAAAAAAAGAAAAAAAAGCTCGACGTAGGCCACGAAATAGGCGGCACAAAAATAGAAACGCAAACTATATAGATTATTGATTAACAATCCTTTGGTCACGAAATTGTTGCGGTAATACAAGTAAAACAAAAAATTCCAGTCTGCCAAAAAAAGACCTTTTTGCTGCCTTCTTCTTAGAAAACCCGGGTCAAAATGCTTCATGAAAAGGCCAGGTTAGGTTGAAGGCCGTACGAAAGGGCAAGGTCACTCGTGCTTCGAGATTTTATAGGTATAATCCTTATCAAAGCACCTCAATGTTTTGGTATAAATAATGCGACGCCAGCATCCGTAAATCATTCCAGCTCGACAGCTTGTCTTGAAACAACACCCAAGAGCAGCTATTTCGAGTGGTATTCCTCTGCAGCGACAATGGTATCCAAAGTCCTTGTTGTCTTGGTCCTGGTGGCTTGGGTTGAACGAAGCCTTTCGCTTCCGATCGCTGGCGTGGCCCAGTACCAGGCTCAAGCGCAAGAGCAGTCTCAGTACCAGCAGCAGGTGCGTAATTAAAGAAGATTATATAGAAACGTAACTAATTATCAACTGAAATTTCCTAACTTTCAGTTGGTAAAGCCATGCGAACAGCCCTGCTACGAACCTTGCTATGAGCCATGCTATGTGCTGCGTGAAGCCCTGCGAGAAGCCTTGTGTTGCACAACAACAGACGCAATTTCAACAGCAAACGCAGCAACAAGTTCAAGTTGAAAATCGAGAGAACCAAGCGCAAGCTCAAGCCCAAGCTCAGGCACAGGTATATTGTTACGATAGACTTTGACTGTACTTAACAACGTTTTAATGCAAAATTCAGAAGAAACCCTGCAAGGACCAAGCTCAAGCCCAAGCCCAGGCGCAAGCACAGGCCGAGCGAGCCAACGAAGCCCAAGCCCAAGCTCAGGCCCAAGCTCAGGCCCAGGTAACTTTGCTTCACAGCGCTATGTAGGCCTATGTGTTTTACACATAATTTTTTGTCGGTGGTACAGAAGAAGCCTTGCAAGGACCAAGCTCAAGCCCAAGCCCAGGCGCAAGCACAAGCAGAGCGAGCCAACGAAGCCCAAGCCCAAGCTCAGGCCCAAGCTCAAGCCCAACTGCGGGCCCAAGCCCAAGCTCAGGCACAAGCCCAGGCCCAAGCCGACGAAGCCAATGCCCAAGCTCAAGCCCAACTTCAGGCCCAACTTCAGGCTCGAGCTCAAGCCCAAGCGCAAGCCGAGAAAGCCTAAGCCTAATCTCATTCTCCAAAATTATGGATCACTAGTGTTTTTAACACACCTGCCGATCCAATATCTCGCTTATTTCTGTCTGCCTGCTATTTAATATTTTTTTATTTAGAACGACTGTAATACAATTTAATAAATCCAAAATCAAGGACAAAATCTGCATTTTTACTTTGTGAATTATCACCTGCCTTTTCTGGCACCTTGTCAGCACTACCGACCTATATCGTGGTTCCAGCTTTTCTGGCTTTCTACAGACTACTACAGTACAGCCTTTCCATTGGTCAAATATTAAAATCAATCAACGGGCCAACATAAACGAAACCAGTGTGAAGACTTAGAAAAGTAAGGAGCTCGCTTTGTGGACGACAGCACTTCCCCGCAGCTGCTTGTCTTTCACAATAACAGAACATTTTATCGTGAATTTCGCGCGGGGCGGAGGTTTACTTAGAATCTAGCCCCTATTGGTTAAAGGATCTCACAACTATCATGCCAAAGGCACTACCCCTGATTATCAGCTCACGCATTACCTAAAAAATATCTGAGTTGAAAATGAGCTGAAAATCATAGTCCGATTTTTTACAGATTTCACACGAGTATTAGTCTCAGCCGATTATTCGTGCGAAATCAGGTGAGAAGATACGAAATCAGCTTAAATCACTTGTTGTCTCACTGGCGATTTTCCTACGGAATGAGACTATCCCAATTATTTGACCCCATTTATAGAGGTAAAAGTCTCTCAAACCGGAATTTGACTTCGAATTTGGCATGGAAGGCAATTGCATGGTTGTGTTTTCCAGATCGTCGTCAAAATTAGACCAAAGTCATACTGAGTGAAATCACCGAAAAGTCGCCCAAGAAGTCTAAGTCGATTATGTCAAGGGACCGCACGAGGCGGTTCGTACTGTGCGGGTAACGCTAGCTGGATGGCTTACAGGAGCCCGCAAGTCACGACGCGAAGGAAACGTCAAGATTTTATGATTGAGCTTTTAAATTAACTATAACTATATTCTGGATATCTATAACAATTAATTAATTGCTTTTAAACGGTGAAATACCAAGTGAAAACATCTTTTTCGTCTTTGTTTAATTTCCTTACACAAAACCAAGTCATACAACTCTAACTCTAATACGAACCAAATTATACAAATCTAATACAGCAATAAGTTATACGACGATAAATTACTTATCACTAACACATCCAATTTATTCCATGTTACAGTTACAAACAAAAAGAAAATCTAAGGATCTTCAAGTGCTCGGGTCCAGTTTTCCTCGCCAAAACCGCTTCAGCTTCCAATCCACGTTGGGCCATCATTTCCACGATGTCTTCCTCGTCATTCTCCTTGATAATGAGCAGGTAAGCCACTCCTTTCCTACTCAAGACTTGTGGCAAAAGTGCCAGCCATTTATCCGTAATTTCCCTTCCTTTAACACCTCCCGCCCAGGATTTAACCAGCAAATCCTCCTCTTCTATTTCTAAAGACTCAGTGGGTACATACGGTGGGTTAAAGAGCATGAGATCCACTTTCCCAATCAATCTAGGAAGCAAAGGTTCCACCAAATTGCAGTTTATAGCTTGCACATCCGCGCCATTATGCTGAGCCAACTTTTGGGTTGCTTGGTTGGCGCAGAAATTTAAATCCGTGCTTAAATAGAACGCTGAAGGTCCCAAATATTTAGCCAAGGCTGTAAGGACCACGCCAGAGCCGCTTCCCACTTCCAAACACAAATTAGGTTTAACTGTATCTCTAATGAATGCGAAATCTTGCTCTAACGCGTCGATCAACAGGAATGAATCTTCTGCAGGCTCGTAGACTTTCTCCCAATCATGAGCCGCAAAACAAGATAAATCAGGTGTTTCCATTGGGTACGAATTCTTTTAATCTTTTCGAAAGTTTGGGGACTTTTAGAGGCCAGAAATCGGATGCTGGACTTCTAAGGACGACTTACGACGAGCGATGTCCTTCTGAGCTAGCTGATGGACTCTCACCAAACGTTCCTAATTGAGAAGAACCATAATTATTGCTTTATTTAAAAACATTAGCGTGTAATTGTAAAAAAAAATAAACGCAAATCGTTTGACAAGTCATTATAATCCGTATATCTCAAATAACTTGACACACTTTACTTGTGAGTTTTGAAGAACACTACCAATTACTGTAATTCGACGTTTGGCGTCCAGTAATTTCTTGATGTAAACTTCTAAATCGATTGGGCACGCCTGGTTTTCGCCAATTGCGCTCAAAGATTTGGCTAAGGAGTCAATTTGGACTGCTAATTCTGCCTGACTTTGCCTTTAGGAAGTTTGTGTTATGAACCGTCAAAAGGGAATTTGAATTAATTGAAAACTCATACTTGGTACTGCGAATGCTTTGGTCCAAACCGTCAACTGTTGGTCTAAGGAAGCTTACTATGCCTTCAGCTAAGATATCACGAGTAGGATTCTCACCAAAATCTTCGGTTTTATCATCTAGGGACGTATTAGTACTCAAAGCTTCGGGATCCATTAATTGTTGTTATTTATAACGCTTTTAAAATGGAATGTTTCGAAAACTTTTGACGCTCTATTTACATACAGTCCTGGTAAAGGAGGCCGACCTTATCACAGGGAGCCCACGCCCAGATACAATGAAAACCGCTCAAGGCTCCCGTATACCTTAGCTCGGTATAGGCGATTAGCATGGGGAATTTCGGAACACTTTTTTGAGAAAATCAGTGCATTTCATGAAAAAATTATTTTACGAGGCTCTTGAGTTTGCTAAAAGGTAGTGCACAACCAATGCACGATTTTTTCTAATGAGTAGTTTTAGTTAATTAGCAATATGCAAATGAAATTTGCAACTATGAAAAATACGTTACCTAAAAATCTGTCCTTTGGTTGTGCACTCCAGCTGCTAATAAAAGAAAACTTTTGTTTTAATTTGCTTTCAAATCTGACAAGCCGTTTTTGAGAAATCTTGTTCTGAAAGTTTGACGACTTGATTTGGTACATTGTGCTGCTACAGCAAAGTGATGACAAATCGTACTTTTCAGAAGCAAAACAAACGTAGAAACTTTGCCGACAATTAGCTGTCTATTTCTTTTCTTACGCAAGTCTTTCGCAAAACAATAAAAACTATCAGTGCCATCTGTGACTTTTCTGTCAATAAGCTAAGTATCTCGCGGGAAAGAAAGACAAAAATGTGAACTTTGAAGTCAGGGATGTTGCTAAGGCTCTACAACCCTTCCCATTGGCAGAGGGAGACGGTTAAAGACAAAAGTATTTTGTCGTCCAGAAGTAGTTTTTCGCAACAAAACTATATGTTGTCGTTCTTCCGAGACGCGAAATTTTTTCTTGTTAAGCGGTTTTTGTTTCGTGTTAAAAGGAAATAAATAAATGGAATTTAGCCGATTCCCTGAGCCGCTGCGCCGATGAATTGCATAAGAATTAGGGCCTCGAAGATGGGAGATCCACTCGGGTCCCTAGGGACGTGAAGTCCCGGGACAAAGCCGCTTCCACCGTGAGTCCGAAGGAAAAATGGGAAAGGGTAGGGAGGGAAGACAAGAGGAGAAGGCAGCCAGGAACGACCGAAGACGACTGGTGATCCAATGTCCTTCGACGCGCCCTTAAATACCCAGATACCCGGATCCGAGAAAGCCGGATTGCCAGGGATTAAAGAAAGGGTAATGGTACGAGGGGGTCCGAGGGATTAGAGAAAGGTAATGCAGGGTGAAGGGAAGAGAAAGGCCTACCCGGAATTCCCGGGCTTCGCGGCTAGACGGGAACGGCTAAAGTCTCTTAACCAGCCTACGCCGGTGAACGTTCCATACATAGCGTTTTGTCCGGACCGGAATTCAATTTTGTGTTAACAGGTTTTTCATGTTAAGCGGTTTTCACTGTAAATCCAAGTGGCAGTCTTTGTCGGAAATTCCTAAACTAGCTGGCGGTTTCTTTCTCGTTCTCTAATCTCCTCCTAAAAAATGTCCTCCCCTTTTCCTTATTTGTGTTTCTAATCGTAATTTGATTTGGCTATCCCCAGTGTTAAACGAAAAAGGCTTCTCAGAAAATGACGAGCAGCTGGATATAGCCGTATGCGCAGTCATACCAAAATTAACCCATGTGGCGTCACAGGAGAAGAAACGCTTGTGACGTCATAGAAATGCTTATTTGCTTTGCATTTTTTTAATGTATTTGTTTATTAGTGAGTTGAATTGGTTTATTGATGGAATACATCTACTCGTGGACGTTGTATTGTCTTATTTGTTGCTTTTTCATAATAAAGTTATTTGATCGTTTACTCTCCATAGCCCAAATAATTTGTGCTCTGTTTTCATCTTAGAGAAATAACGAAGTAACTAAATGAACTTATGCATGACATTTGAAGTAAGAAAAGAATAGTATTTGTGGAGGAAAATCACTTCGGAATGAGAGGGAAAAAGTTAGTGTCCTGCGTTGTGTTGTTGTAGACTTAGTAGATAGACGACTGCTAAGACTTAACTAACTGTATTTCACTTGAAATTCACCGACAAGTTTGTTCGTGGATGTGTTACGTTTGTCATCTTTGGTTCAACTAACTCTTACTGTCGTTTCGAGTCCTTTTATATGCGTATCATCGTCATGTCAACGTATTGTCTGTATATATTAACTGTTGGAATGAGGAAGGGTTCATAGGAAATAGCAACAACAATAGAAGTGTCAAGAGAGGTCAAGGAATTTCAGGTAAGGTCAATGTCAAACATTCAGTCTTGAGTCAAAGTTCTCAACAGTATTAGATGTCGATGTCGTTGCTGAAAAGAACGAGAAATGATAAAGTAGAAGTCAAAACGTTTTTGCGTGACAATAGTCAATACCCAAGAGAGATATGAACACCTGCATAGAACGCAAATGGTCGTGGGCGAAGGGTTGTTTAGATTCAAACATCTACTTTCTGCACTGGACTCGTTAACTTCTACTCACCCCAACCTTAAAGGGGCAGTCAGGTGCAAAAAAAAAAATAGAGAGGAGACCAAATGAAGTGATCTGGCTGAAGAACCCCTATGTCAATTATGCATATTAACCGAGTAATTAATTATTTAGTGGTTTTAGCTCCGCCCCTTTACTCCAAAATTAAAATTTCCCTATCCTTATAACACGGGGGGACAGTTGGCCGGAGAGCTAGCGCCTTTACTTATTAGCTATTCAAAATCGGACCTTCTATTCGTAGGGTCGGCAACGTGACCTTTCTTTCAAACAAGTCTTTAGGTGCTTTGGTTAATTTACAAGCTCGATCACAAAAAACGAACTTTTTCTTCGCGCCATCGCGCTATCGTCGTAGCTCGCCGCCCTGCCGGGCCGAGACCCACGCCTGAGAACGAGAGTAAGTTGTTGCTATGTCGTGGTAGGAGGTGGAAAAAAAGGGGGGGGGGTGAAGAGATGGTAAATTGGCGTTTGAAACTGGCCAAACGAGTGCAACTGTCCACCTCTCAGAAAAAAATCGAATGTTTTTCGACAGCTTAAATAATCCTGCATGGGGACCTAACAAGTCATGAAGAAGGGGGAGAAACCAAGCCACTGCTTGCGTCTAGGGAAGGGGAGGAAATCGAACGTTTCTCGTCAGCTTAACCAACTTTGCACGGTGCTGTATGAACTATGAAGTCATAGGTTGAGGGGAATTTTGGGCAATGCTTATCTAGACTAGTCACTTGTCAACGCTGTGCGTATTCTGAAAGAGCAAACGTTTTTAGTCAGCTAGCCCTTTGCGGGTTCGAAAATAGGATGAACATGTCTAGTATTGAGATTGTTGTATTGATAGCTTGTATCACTTCAGCTAACGGGGTTATGAATTATGGTAGTCGTTCTTTCTTTTCTTTTTAAGTGTAGTTAATATAAGTGTGGCCCATTTTTAATACTGAAAATACTCCCCGTATGGTTTGTAACGAATTTTGGTTAAAATTTGTACCACAAAGTGGAAGAAGGCCACGGGCTTTTAGCCCTTGGCTTATTTTGGAGCTGTCCGGGATCGTAGCGTTACTCCGGTTTGCTTCGGTTATAGCGAAATAATGAAGCAAAGCCCAACAATGAAATGAAATAAGAAAAATGTTGTCCCTGGACGGGACTCGTAGCATTACTCCGGTTCATCTTTCTTTCGAATTCTTTGTTTGAATTGAAACTGGAATTTGTTTGAACTTGAAAAAGAGTCTTCATACATATTGATTTCTGGAATTCTGGTAGTTTTCCTTCTTTTTTTTTTACTTGTATGCTCAGCATATTTTTTCTTTTTTCTTCCTGCTCATATCGGCAGTTGATTGTGACGCGTGTTTGATTTTCTTTTTAATTTTTCAAACGTGTCACACAGTAGCAGCAGAAGAGGGGGTTTGATTGCTTTGACATGCCAACTTTTTGAAAGTGCTTTACGTTAAAAAGGGTTTTTCAGTTGGAGGACCAGATTTAAACTCAAGTTCCCTAGATTAACCTTCTGAACTATTGAGAGGAATCTAACTTGGCTTAAATCGTTGAACTTGGAGCTTTGCTCCGTTGAAAGCTTTTTACTGCGCAATAAAGGTGTACACTGCTCCAACGTCAAGCAAGAACTCTTTGTATTTGTCATACAAAATTACAGTTATACTAGGCTGAAGTCCTTGTCGTTTATCGTCGTCATTGGTCAGTCAGGNCGGAGGTCCATGCAAAAGGTACCCCTTTTATGACCTGTCAACCGTAGGAGTCAGTTTTCAGCCTAGTTGCATGTTAGTTACCCTTTCTCGAGCTCCGTACATCTGGAGTTTAGGGAGAAAGGGTAAAAGTTGTAAAGTTAACATGCACAAGTTGTAAAAGTTAACATTTCGCCCGAACAAGGGTACTTAAAACATGTATATTAGCACATGCTAAAATCAGTAGTTACTATTCAAGAGGTTACCTCTCTCCAAAGCACCCTGAAGCACCCTATAGAAACACCAGTTGCTTCCTAGCAAGCAGTCAGCTCAGGCGTGCTTTTCTCCAGCGATGTTACTTAAGCTAGTAGTGAAGCTTTATAACAGTGAGTTAATAATATATATAAATTATATAATAGTGAGTTAAACATCACCAATCGGATTAAATGTTAACTTCGAAAACCTGGAATCAATTCAAGTGCGCGTTCAAAGTGTTAAGTGTGATGTTTAGCGAAAGGCTGGTCAGGCCTACGCCAGTAGGAAAAAAACTGTTGGTGTCAAGTGTGCAGTCTACTTTATCTTCTTTATTTAGGTCTCCGACGACTTTTTTTAAAAAAAAAACAGTTGTGCATATCGGTCACCTGGAATTCGGGGACAAAGTTGCAAATAAATGTTTAAAAAAAATTAAATATTAGGTATACGGGGTCAAATTTATCGTAAGAACAAGGATATTATTTTTTTTATTTAATAGCAGGCGTAGGCTTGAAAGCCTGTTGCCAACCTATGTATTTTTCATATCGTTGCTAGATATTATACATAAAAACAAAATAAAACTTAATAACATCATCATTGGCTGGTTGAGGAAATTGAAAATCTGTTTGGCCTCGTAAAGGAAAAGTTTCACAGCAGGGAAGAGTTTTGGGTCCGTGAGGAAGTTCTGAGGTTTAAAGTGCAGTTTGAGGGAACTGTGGGCTCTAATCAACTTCGCTCTGCACTTGTTTAACCAACGACAGTGTATGAAAACGTGGTGAAGGTCCTGGATGACCATCTCTGGGCAGAGGCAAAGCTTAGTGGGCGATCGGCCAATTCTATACAAATAGCTCAATGTTGGGAAGTGGGTGGATCGAACCTGTATAATCGTTGCAATGGTATTT
>JAGJRO010000931.1:0-10556 GCA_022832285.1 Lepidurus apus apus
AGAAAATACTTTACAGATAGATATAGAAATGCGGTATTAAGATTGTCTCAAGATGGTATAACAGAAATATCTCAATATGGTATGACTGATTATTTTAGAGATGAATTCAATAATATAGATTCACAATATTATGGCAACGGTAAAGTTATAGGTGGATGGGATACTCACAATAAGCAATATGTATTATCTACGCAGAAATCAGCTACAAATCCAGATCAATCATATAACACTTTAGGTTTTACTGAAGAAGCTAATGGATGGGCTAGTTTTTATTCGTTTAAACCATCTCAAATGATTAGTTTAAAGAATAAATTTTATACATTANATTAGTTTAAAGAATAAATTTTATACATTAAACTCAGGTAGACTTTGGGAACACTACAATACTGCAGCTAATACTAGATGTAATTTTTATGGTGTCCAGTACACATCGGCAATTCGATTTGTATTTAATGAAGCTCCTAGTAATGTTAAAATATTTAAAACAATGAATTATGAGGGTGCCAACGGCTGGCAAGTTACTTCATTTAGATCTGACTTAACAGGCCCTGATTTATTCGGACCTGGATACATAAGCACTCAGGATATTGTTGGCGTGTTGAATGGTGTTGGCGATCCGGCTATATTTAGTTATATGACTGGAGCTTATGACGATTATGGTAATTCATATCCTAGCACATTATATCCACCTATTAATAGAGCTGGATTTGATAGAAAAGAAAATAAATATATGGCTGTTCTTATGAATAAGAGTGAGCCAAACCCGGAAGAAATATCTTTTGGTAATGAAATATCAGGAATTAAAGGTTACTTTGCGGTGGTAGATATGTCTTTAGACAATGCAACAGATGTTGGTGGAGCTAAAGAATTGTTTGCGGCATCATGCAACTTCGATTATTCAGTATTTTAAAATTAAATAAATTAAATCAAATTAAATGAAATTAGAATCAAGACAATTAAAAGAATCCGATTGGGAAACATTACAATCGTGGTGGAAAGCTTGGGGATGGCCGGAAATGAGCAAGGATTTAATGCCATTAGACGGCCTTGGTGGGCTTATTATTGAAAAAGAAGGCAAACCAATAGCGTCTGGGTTTTTATATCTTACAAACTCTAAGGTTGCTTGGACAGAATGGATTGTTTCAGATCCAGAATACAGAGAGCACGATAGAGTTGATGCTCTTAAATTAATTGTAGAAGGATTAGAAAAAGTAGCAATACAGGCAGGTTGTACAATAGTATTAAGCGTCGGGAGAAACAAAGGATTATTAAACATACATAAGGAATTAGGTTATACGGTTGATGATAGTCCATCGTATGAAATATCAAAAAAAATAGCATAATATGGCAGTAATATCAGCATCTACAGCATTAATAGTAGCGGGGGCATCAGCAGCAACCGCTGTTGGTGGTAGTTTAATAGCAGCAAACCAATCTAAGCAAGCCGCTAAAGGCTTCAGAAATGAGGCAGAGCGTAAGCAATGGGAGATTTCCGAATTAGAAAAGAATAGACAAGCTATTCCTAACCCGTATGCTTCTGTTAAAGATGTTAGCGGTATGGCTAAAAATCTTAGCGGAATGATTAGTAATCCTTATGCAAATATGGGTGTTGCGACTCAAGCTGCTGAAATGCAAATTGAAGAAGCTGACATATCATTAGCTAATACTTTGGATACATTAAGAGCTACTGGCTCTAGTGCTGGTGGCGCAACTGCATTAGCTCAGGCTGCTTTGCAAAGTAAGAAAGGTGTATCTGCTAGTATTGAAAAACAAGAAGCTGATAATGAAAAATTAAAAGCTGAAGGTCAAGCGCAGATGCAACAATTAAAAATGAAGGAAGAACAAAGAATTCAAGATCTTCAAATGTCTGAAGCACAAAGATTACAATTAGCAGAAACTGAGGGCGCTAAGTTCCAATACGGAGAACAAGAGTCTAGGGATATAGCTAAATTAAATAGATTATCAGGACAGCAAGGGCAAGCGCAAGCTAATGCAGCAGCGGCTAAACAAGCACAAAATGCTTCGTATGGCGCGGCGGCAAGTGCCGTTGGGAGTATAGGGGCTGGATTATTGTCTAGTGGTGGTAAAAAAGGTTAATAAAAAAATATAACAATGGGATATTACGAAAATCCTCCTATATTAAATCTTAATAGCGGAGCCGATAAAATAACTGCTGGTATTATGGATGCTGCAGATTCTATTTCTAAAGCTTTTATTAAAAGAGGTGAAGATAGAAGAGAGGAAGAAAAAGAAAGAAAACTTAGTATCCAAAAAATACAGGACGCAAAGAATAGAACAGATCTTGAGTATGCTGAAACATTATCTAACTGGGAAATTAAAAATCCTTCTGATAATAGTGACATAAGTTCTCAGGCTAGGGCAATGTTGCAAAGTAAGATTAAATTAGCAGCTGATGCAAAGATTGCGTTAACAATGGAAACTGACCCTGCTAAAAGAGAAGAATACCTTAAGCATATAACCAATGCAAACAAGTTTATGGATGTTGCCGCCAAGGCTGGTAAAGGTTTTGGTATGGAAGCCGCTACTTACGGGGATACTAGCGCTATAGCAATGAATGTTCCAGGCGGATGGGCTGTTACCGGCGACGGAGAAGTTAGAAAAAACAGAACTTATGCTTTAGATATTATGTCTAAAAGAACAGGTGGTTTTGAAAATAGCGGCGTAAGACTTATAGATAAAGGTGATCACTTCGATGCTGAATTCTACGGCAAAAGAAAGGGTGAAGAAACAGAATTTAAAACAACTATTAGCTCATTAGACTACTTAAACTCTGATGAAAATGGGAATGGCGGTTTACTTCATAAAGTAGAAAATGCGAATGAGTTTTTTACAGATGCTAAAAAATCTGTTTATGATGCTGAGTCTGGCAAAATATTAGAAACCATGGTTGACCCAGAACTCAAAACAGTTGACATTGGTAACGGTTATCAGCTAGCTGAAGCAAAAAGACTTAACTTAGCTAAAGCAACTGATGAGATAAGAAAAAAGGCTGCTGTTAAAGCTTCTGGATATATGAAAGCTAATAAACCTAGTGACATGTGGTCTTTAGTTAACTGGACCCTTGGAATGGGTGAAGGCTACTATGAGAATAAATTCTTAAAAGCGGATGACGGTCGCTTATTAACTACAGAAGAACAGCAAGCAAAACTTACGGATTTGCTAACTGAAAAAGCGGTTGGTAATATGACAGGCACACTTAGAAAAACAAATAACGGACAAGATATTTGGGTTTCTGGAATAGAGCAAAGAGTTAAAGAAGGAAAAATTACCAAAGGAACAAATGGGAAAGCTGTTAGCGCAGATGCAAATGGCGGTTTAACTAAAGCTCAAAGAACCCTTAATGCAAAAATATTAAACGCTATTCAAAAAGGAATACCGGTTAGCGCTAAAGGATTAACAATGCGTAAAAACTCTGCCGGAAATTGGGAGGTAGTTGATCCAAAAGACGGAATACCTGTTAGCGGATCAGAATATAGCCATAACCCGTGGAGCTTACAGGGTTATTTAGGCGGGTCTTTGTCGGAAGATAAAGATAAAGCAAAGAAATTGCCAGTAATTAAAAATAAAACAAAATAGAATATGAATATATATACTTATAATGATACTGAATTTTCAGAAGAGGAAGTAATAGCTGCCGCAAAAGAAAGCGGCATGGATATAAATTCATATATTAATAAAGTTGGCATTAAAAAAGCAAGTCAAACAGAGCCGGGAAAGAAGAAACCCGCTGCGGTAAAAAATGCACCTGTAGCGGGAACAAAAAATACGGCATTCAATTTGGGTCCGTCTTCATTGGGCTCACAAAGTAAACCGCTTGGTAAAGTTAAATTATTCAATAACAACGATACCGAGTTACGTACTAAAAAATTTAACCCAGCGTTAAGTGATAATAGTATTGACTTTAGTTCGTTGGACAATACAAAAAAAGCCACTGAGCCAAAGTCAAAAACAGGGCTTGGCAGTGATTCTGTTATGTGGCGTGAATCAAATCAAAAAGCTATTGATAAAAAATTAGCAGAAAGAAATGCTTTGATTCAAAAGCAAAAAGAGCTAGATAAAACATTCCCAGCAAGAGAGAAAGCCGCAAAAGACGAAATAAGCTTTAATAATCCTAATACTGTTTTAAAATATGACTTGGAAGGCGAGAGCGCGGTCGAGACAGTTCAAAATCTTAATAAAAAATTAAATAGATTAGGAATAACTGTTGAACAAAACACGTTTGACAACAAATTACGTTTTTCTCCATTAAACGCTTCTAACAGACAAGTTGAAGGCGTTGCGGGTTCGCTTACTCCAACAATGAGTTATTCAGATGAAGGCGTTAGTATTGACCCAAAAGATGACAAAAGTATTAATCAATACATTTCTAAGTTTGGTAATGTAAATTATTTAGACAGCGTTAAAAAACGCGTATCTAAAGTAAGTCCGAACTACTTGTCAAAAATCACACCTCCGCAATTACCTGAAGAAAAGAAAATTCAAGGTGTTAGAGCTAGCTTAATAGAAGGGTTTAAAAAACTTGAAAATAAGAATGCCGTAGAATTAACCGACGCTTATGGTGTTGCAGTTGCTTCTAAAGACATAACAGCTAATGATTTTAAAAGTAAGGAGGAATATAATTTATATAAAGCATGGAAAAAAAATCCAAACGCTTTATTAGAAATACCAGAATACAAGGTTGAAGAGTGGGATCAACAAAGAAGAATAGAATACGTTAAAAGAGCATCGCGAGATATAAGCAGACAATTGCCGGAGGGTGCTAGAAAAGATTTAGAGATTATATCTCAAGAAGCAATAAATGATAATAAAAGACTTGCTCAAAATTTTAATTTAGCCGGAGAAAAGCTAAACGAAAGAAGTAAACAATACAAAAAAAATTACGACGCTTATACAAAAAACCCTACCCCAGAAGGTAATATTTTATTAAAAGAAGAATATACTAGCTTGCTTAATGAGCAAAACTATTTACAGGATTGGCAAAAGCAATTAGCAGAGCAGACTAAAACTACTAATGAAATAATGGGCCCAGCTATTCAAAACTTTGGAGCTAATTATAGTAGATTGAGCCAACTTACTACTGGTTTAAAAAAAGGAGCTATT
The DNA here is from genome assembly GCA_022832285.1 of Lepidurus apus apus. Taxonomy (NCBI): domain Eukaryota; kingdom Metazoa; phylum Arthropoda; class Branchiopoda; order Notostraca; family Triopsidae; genus Lepidurus; species Lepidurus apus. Next base: position 5,122 of record JAGJRO010000931.1, read on the forward strand.
GATGTTATCGGAGCATTTGATGATGTTGCTTCATATGGTTCGGCCGCGATACTTGGGAAAGAAGTAGATGAAATTAGAAAAGCTGACACGTTAGGTGTATCTTACATGGCTAGCGAGCTTGCTAAAAAACAAGAGCAATACCAATCAGCTGTGGGCATAGACGAAATAAGAAGTTTTGATGATGCTGGAAACTGGTTAATGAGCGGTATAGTTAATAATGCTCCATCTGTAGCAATGGCTTTTACAGGCCAAGCGGCTATTCCGTTATTTTTTGCAAGTGGCTATGGTGGTAAAAAAACACAAATGGAAATGGAAGCTATGGCTGCTAAAAACCGTTTGAGCGAAAACTACAATGCCTTAAATATTACTGAAGACCCGTTTGAAAAACAAAATATTGAGCAACAAATAGCCTCTGATGAGCAATTACTCAGTATGCCAGAATACAAAAAATTTGCAGCTAAAACAATTTACGGGGCAGCTGAGGTTGGTTTTGAATTACTTGGTACTTTATCTATTATTAAAGGGTTGGGTGATGCAACAAAAATGTTGCCTAAGAAAACTTTAAAAGAAGGTATGTTATGGGCCGCAAATACCGCTGCGAAAAATTATAATAAAGAAGGGTTATCAGAACTTGGTACAACATGGGTAGACAACTTTACAGATGTTCACATCCTAGGGGAAGATAAAAACTTGCTTGACGGAGGGCTTGAGTCTTATGTGCAAGGAGGTGTATTTGGCGTAGGATTTGGTATACCGCAAAGTGTAAAAGTGGTCAAAAGGGCTTACGTTAGCGAATTAGCCTCTAAAGCACAATCAAAAAGAATACAAGAGATAACTGATCAAATTAGCAAATTAACTGGTGTTCCCGGGTATAAATATAATCAAGATATGCCTTTGCCAGAACAACCTGCTGCTGTTCAAAAATTAATTAATGAATTAATAGGCGAGAGTGGCGACATTGAAGATAGGGTTCTTAATAGATTAGGCACTGACATAACAGTGGAACAAGCAAAACAAATTGGCGATATTAATCGCCAAATCAGAGAAGTTAATAAAGATTTTTTAGAAGCTACTCAAGAGGGCGGAATTGAACCAGCTCAATTAAAAGCATTAGAAGCCCATTACAGAGGCAAATTTAATGAATTGGTTGAGCAAAGGGAAACTCTATTAACCGATCAAAATTTAATAAAAGAAGGTGAAGTTGCTAATAGAAATGCAGATTTTGAATTTGATTTAACAGAAGGATTTAATAGCTATAATGATGTAATGCGCGAAACCAGCGTTGCGAAGGTTATTAATAATTTTGATAATTTAGGTAGCAATGCAAAGCAGCCATTATTGGACGCTGCAAAAGCAAAACTAGAAGCAAACGGTGAGGAAGTATCAGATAAAGGCATAGAAAGACAAGCAAAAGAGGATTTTGTGGATAATCATTACTCAGAAGCTATAAAGAAAGGAATTGACAATTCTAATAGTTTTGCAAGAAGACATGGTCTTAATATGGATGTGGTAGTTTATGAAGATGATCCGAATATGAATGAGACGCCAGAAGAAAGAATTATTAAAGCGTATTCTGAAGATGATAGCATTACACCTGCTAAATTAAGCGCTTTTATTTCTGATGTAAGAGATGGTTCAATAGAAGGCGCTAATATAACTGTAAATGGCAAACCAAAAGCATTAATATATTTAAAGGGAGCTGTTAAAAACAGAAGGACAGGTGTTGGATCTCATGAAGTATTACATACTGCGGTTAAAAAAGCATTTAAAGATCAAAAAGGTATTACTCAAGCCGGTAAAGATTTGTTATCATATCTTGAAAAATTTGATACTGATCTACATGCATTAGTTACCGCTAGGATTAATTCTAGTTATGGTAAAAAGAAAGATATAACAGGCTTTATTAACTCAAGAAATGACAAAGGCGAAATAGAGATAGATGAAGATTCTGATTATTACGAAGAAGCAATGAATGCAATGTCTGATTTGGCCGCTGACGGCGTTGAATTGCCACTAGATGCCTTAAATGCAGTTCGTAATTTTGTAAATAAAATTCTGCCTCCATTTATGCCTAAGTTTAAAGAAAATGATGGCGCAAACGTTTATCAATTTGTAAAAGATTATAATAAGGAAGCTCACTTTGGGAAGAAAGCATCGGCAAATAAAATAAACTTTAGAGGTAATTTCACAGGTGGAGATCAAGATAATAAACCAAAAAAATCTATTACAAGAGTTCGTGAGGTTGAACAAAAGATTGAAAAATTAGAAGCTCAATTTGAAAACGACGAAATTGAATATGATGATTATACCACTAGATTAGAGGCTTATGAAAAAGAATTAGAAAAAGCTAAAGCAAAGCCAGAAACAGAAAGTAAACCTAAAGCCGAAAAAGCAAAAGAAGAACTAACTGATGAAGATGAGGTTAAAGAAATAATTAAAAATGAAAAAGGCTCAATTGCTTCAGATAAAGTACAAGCAATTTATAAAGCTAAGGGTGTAAACGGAGCTCCTGAAATTATAGCTTTATTTAGGCCAATCACTAAAAAAATAATTAACAAGCGTCGTGATGCTCCTGGATTTGAGGAAGGATTATTTAAAGATGAACTTGAAGCTAGTGAATCAGGTATACTTGGATTAATAATGAAATATGATCCAAGCAAAGGAACTCCTTTAGCTGCTTATATTAATAAATATTTACCGGTAAGAGCAATCGCTATATCAAGAAAATTATTAGACAAAGAATTTAGCAAAGATGTTACTGAAGAAAAAGGCATAATAGCAGAGGAAACTTCTTCTGAAACAAAAGAAAAACCAAAGTATGCAAACGCCTTAGAATCTAAAGTTCTTTCAGCAGATGGATTAGAGAGTATTACAAATAAAATTCTTACACAAATTCGTACGCTTAAATCAAGAATTGACGCTCCTGTATCTATAAATAGAACTGTAACACCATTGATAGCGGAAATTAGAGAAGCTGTGGGCAAACAATTAGATATTGATATAAAAACAATGCTAGGCGGTAAGAAAGATGGCGTCCTTAAAAAAGAATTGTTAAGAAACAAGCGCTATATTCTTGAAAACATGACCACTACCTGGTTAATGGGTAAAGGAAAAGCTAATAAAGTAGAAGGAGGTATTCCTCAGGCTATTCAAAAGCAAATTGATGGCAAATGGGTAAGCTATCCTGACTGGGTTGGAAAAACGCCAGATAGAGAATCTGTTTCAACTGATCAAGCTGGTAGAACATCAGGGGCAGAAATAGTTAGAAGAATACCTAATGTGTTTAATAATGTATCTGATGCTGATTTTTTAAGTCAAATAATTGGTCCTGACGGAAATCCTATTAGGGGTAGAAAAGAATCTTTATCTAAAGCAATGTCAGAGGAAATAGCTTTTGACATTATTAAAAAAGATTTTGAAGATGACGGTCCTTTGTATGAAGCATTTAGCGCTAACCAAGAAAGATTAGGTGTTGAATTAAATGATGTTTTAAAAACAGAATTTAATAAACAATCAGATCGCGGCAATATAAAACTTTCAAAAACAGCTAATAAATCTAAATCGTTATTTTTATTAGAAGAAGGCGGTTGGGTAAGAGATTACCCTCCTTTTATTGAATTTTATAAAGGATTAGCTGACGACGAAAAAAGAAGTCTTAATTCATTTTTGAATAGAACCAAGTCTTTAATTGATAAATATAATGAAGTTTGGCTTAGAAATGCCGGTGTACGATTTGAAAGAGATGTATACTCTAAAATAAGAAAAGAATTAAATAATACTTTAAAGGAAGCTGGATTAGAAGTAATAGATAATATACCGGATAGATTCAATAGGACTAAACCTGATCTTGTGATTACGGATAAGGTGTCAGGGAATAATGTTGTTATTGAACTTAAATCTAGTGTAAAAGATCCTATGGGTAGCTCTAGCAACGGGGATTTTATAAACGACAATTCTGAATTTACAAAAAGTTTTACAGGAATTGATATTTTAAGAGAAAAACAAAAAGCAAATACTAATCGCAGTAAATTTATTAATTATCTTAAAAAATTAATATCTGAGGGCAGCCCTGATGTTAGGCTTACTAATACTGGTATTCAAATAAGCAATAAATTATATAAAACATTAGATAGAAGCGGAACAGAAACAGAAGCCACAATACCAATACAAGCTATATCAGATATAAATGATAATAAAAAAGATATTTTAGATATAAAAGGTGTTGGGTCTTTTGCTTTTCCTAGTAGCTCACAAAATTTTGAAAAATCAATACCTCCTTTAGAAGGCAATATGATTGTATCAACTGAGTTTAGAACAAATTCAGCATCAAAAGGATGGAGAACTATAAGAGAACGCGCTTATTTTTATTTAGATCCTAAATTTGATCAAAAAGCTGGACCTGGTTTGGATGAATCTCCGAAAGAATTTATAAAAGCTGTAGAAAACGCAAACGAATATAAAAGTAAGTTAAGTAAAACAATATCTTCTAAATTTAATAAAATAATAGAGGAAAACAAAGGCGTAGAAGACTATAAAAACTTTTCAGATATTGTTGCTAGAAGACGCGGTGCCGGTAAAAACAAATTTGATATTTATGTTCCTGCCTCAGCTGCTGACTTTGAATTATTACTTTACAATTTCATGGGCGAAGGTAAAAAAGGTGAAGAACAAAAGAAATTCTTTACTGACACATTGTTAAAACCTTATGCCAACGGTAATGATTTAATGGATGCTGCGAGACAATCTATTAAAAATGAATACAAGCAGTTATTAAATGACTTTCCAGGCGTAGCTAAGAAGATTGAAAAAAGAACTCCAGATGGAGACTTTACTTATGATCAAGCAATTCGTGTTGCAATGTGGAATGATGAAGGTGTTGAGATCCCGGGGCTATCACAAAGAGACATGAACAAGCTAACTGATCTTGTTAATAGTGATCCTGAATTAAAAGCTTTTAAAGAAGGATTAATTATTACAGGAAGACAAGGTAGAGGTTGGGTTAAACCGGAAGAGTATTGGGATGCTAATACAATTATTACTGACTTACATAACTTAACAGAAGGAGAAGGTAGAAAGAAATTTTTATCAGAGTTTATTGCTAATGCTGAAGAAATGTTTGGCAAGTTTGAAAATGGTAAATTAGTTGGCTCCAATATTAATAAGGTTGAAGCTGTATACGGCACAGATGTTAGAGAAGCTTTAGAGGATGTTTTGTATAGAATGACAACTGGTAAAAACAGAGGTTATGGCAATGACAAAGAAACTAGCAATTGGGCTAAATGGGTAACTGGATCTACTGGAGCTATCATGTTCTTGAACGTAAGATCCGCTGCATTACAGTTAATTGGAGCAGTCAATTTCTTAAACTTAAGAGATAACAATCCTTATGCCGCCGCTAAAGCGTTTGCTAATCAGAAACAATATTGGGAAGATTT
>JAGJRO010000940.1:0-10542 GCA_022832285.1 Lepidurus apus apus
AAAATCCCTCTTGCAAGAACTATGGAGGCTGGAGATACCCTGGGATGAAGAGATTCCAGACAGCCTTGCTGAGCGTTGGAACTCTTGGCTAGCCGACTTTCAGAAACTGGAAGCTGTAACGATTGTAACGACTGTAACGTTGTTTGCAATCTTTTTCCGAGCCTTCTTCCGTCCAACTCCATGTATTTGCAGATGCGTCGGAGCTAGCGTTTGGAGCTGTCGCCTACCTACGTGTCACTGATCGAGCGGTTGCGATCGTTAACTTAGTCACCGCGAAATCCCGCGTAGCCCCGTTGCGGCAACTGACTATCCCTCGCCTGGAGTTGCAAGGAGCTTTGCTGGCCGCGAGGATGGCTTATACGATTTCTACCGAACTCCGACTGAAAATTGACGAGACCTTCCTTTGGACGGATTCATCTACTTTCCTGAAGTGGATTAAGTCAAAGACTTGCCGATTTAAGACGTTCGTCGCGAATAGGATATCCGAAATCCTTGAACTTACCGAAGCCAACCAGTGGAAACATGTTCCTGGGAAGCTGAACCCTGCAGATGATAGTTCCAGAGGCCTAGATGCGACATCTTTAAGTACGCCAAATCGATGGTTCAAGGGGCCGGCTTTCCTTCAACAACCGACCTGCGAATGGCCTTCCGACCGAACTGAAGATGATCCCGACGATCACTATCTGGAAACCTTGCCGCCTTTGGTGGCAAGCACCAAGTTAGAGCAAAACAAACCGCTTGACGTCTTGCTGAGTAGGTCCAACCTGCATCAACTGAAGCGAGTTCTTGCTTGGACACTTCGTTTCACAAAGAACGCACGCCCATCCAAATCTTCTGTGCAGAGCGGTCCTATCACAGTCACCGAATGTCGTAACGCCCTTCTTGAATTCGTCAAGCTGGAACAACAGCGCTGCCTTCCATCCGACTATGGTGCCCTGCAGGCTGGTCGTCCGTTGCCCCGTTGCTCGAAACTGTTGAAGTTAACTCCTTTCCTTGACGAAAGAGTCTTATGCGAGTGGGCGGAAGAATTCAGCATACAGATCTCCCGTCAGATGTAAAGCATCCGATTTTGCTCAGCCCCGACAGTCCGTTGACCACCGTGTTAATACGACACATTCACGAAAAACTAGCGCATGGATCTACTGAACGAACTCTTGCAGAATTACGCCTTCAATATTGGGTAACCAGCGGTCGATCGTCAGTCAACAAAATCGTCAATGGCTGTTTTGCCTGCAACCGGTACAGAGCAAAACCAAACTCTCCGTTGATGGCAGCATTACCCCGTCAACGCCTGGATGCGTTCAGCCCTCCATTTTCGAATGTTGGCAATTTGGCATAGACTATTTCGGTCCGTGTGCTGTCGTGATCCATCGAAGGGTGCACAAACGTTATGCTTGTCTCTTCACCTGCCTCGTTACTCGTGCAGTTCATCTCGAAGTTGCACATTCGTTAGACACAGACTCCTTCATAATGGCTTTCAGGCGGTTTGTTAGCCGCCGCGGATCCCCTTCACACGTATTTAGTGATAACGGGATCAATTTGAGCGCTGGAGAAAAAGAGCTACGGCAGTGCCTGAAGAACTGGAATGGGAATAAAATCGGCGACGAGCTAGCGAAGCGAGAAATTGTGTGGCATTTTTCTCCTCCTGCAGCCCCGCACTTTGGCGGAGTCTGGGAACGCCTAGTACGTTCCGCCAAAGCTGCCCTGAGATATAGGCCTACTTTACGGCATCAATCCGTCACGGACGAAGTCCTCGTCACTGTCATTACCGAAGTCGAATCGCTGTTAAACGGGAGACCACTGACGCACCTCAGCGTGAATCCTGATGATCCGGAGCCGTTAACTCCGAATCATCTCCTCCTGGGCCGGAGTAATCCGAACCTGCCAGTTGACGTTGTAACTGAAAAGGATGTCGACGCTAGGAAGCGATGGAGAGCAGCACAGGCGATCACCGAGCGATTTTGGAGCAGGTGGCTGAGGGAATATGTCCCGTCAGTCACTGAACGACGAAAATGGCTCAGGCCTAGCCGAAATCTCCAACCGGACGACGTGGTACTTCTGATCGACGAGAACACCTCAAGTGCCATGTCATGTTATTCTTTGTTCTTTTCTTTATCCGTTATCCGTTCAACTTTGTATTCCAACTTTATACCCCGTTTGACGTTTTCCTATTTTTGTTGAACGTTTTTTGCTCTACCTAACGGGTATATAAAGGGGCTTACTTGAAACAACGTCTCACAGTGAACTTTCAGTTATCTACAACAAAAGTGGTCGCGGAACACTACGGAATCCGGGGCCGGTCAACGGTACGGAAAACATTCTGGACGAGGAAACCACAGCGGGTCTATTGTTTGAAAAGGAAATGCGGGAACGGAAATGTGAGCTAAATAACAGGATAATTTATAATTAATTAAATTACCGTTGGTACAGCAAAAAAACAGCCTGTACCAGTGAAGCAGCCTGTGCCAGTGAAGCAGTCAAATGGAGAAAGCTTGGCGGATCTAAGGAAAACTTGTGTGTTTCGAGTTTCGACACAATCAGCTCAACTATTGTACAACTGATTACGTTCCGGCTGTTGAAGAAGACCCTATTCAAGTATGTAACACTGTTAACAGCCCAAGACTAATGGTCAATTCGTGGAAACTTCTAACCGGAATGTCTAAACCAATTGCTCGTTTAGTAACGACGTGTGCTGTAAGCATAAACGCTATCTGCTAACGAGAGAAGATTCTAATTTGACTATTTTTGCAGCTCTTGACTTGCTTGGAAGGAGAATTGGAGCTGCAAGTGACCCATAAAGACGGGGACAGTGAAAAGACGTGTTTATCGGAAAAAGACTTTGCTTCAATTCCTGCGGGTAACCTAATCAACGACAGTTAACGTTATTTTTTAATACCATTATTTTTAGAAACCGTCTATACTGTTAAAAACGTTGGAAACGTGACTGCAAATTTTTTTGTTCACCAAATGTTTAACGCCTGATTACCAATCTTACCAAGTGCCGACTATGCATGTTGTACTTTTCATAAGCAAAGCAAGTGTAGAAAAGCTTCGTAATATAAAGCTTCATAACGAAAACGAGGGAAAACCTGCTCCTGAAACGCGTCATTCTAGTTACGCGTTTTTCGTACACAAGGTTTTCGCAAAACAAAAACAAACATCAGTGCCATCTGTGACTGTTTCGTATCAATAAGCTAAGGTATACGGGATGAGAGTATTTTTTCATGAGAATAGCTTGTGCATTTAAATCTCATTCGAGGTGTACGGATTATTTGCATTCTTTATTTAAAAAAATATAGTTGCTTTTAAGAACAGAGTCACGCTTCTTTATTTTCAACTGCCCTGGAAAAACTCAACGAAACACAAACCTGGTTATTTATGTTATATTATGTATTTACTTTGGTAGTTGTTCAATTTGAGATAAAATATGTTTATTGCGAATTGGCACAATTAATCAAGTCTTTGCGCTTTTTTGTTTGCTCGCTCTTCTTTTTTTGTCTCCCTTTACTTAAAATCTACTTTGCGTCACTTGATTATTTTTAGTCTTGTAGCCAACCCAACCAATTAGTTCGTACAAATCCACGCCAGTCTTTGCCAAGGGTCAATGGGAACAGAAAGTAGAGCGAGAAGAAAGAGAGGCTTTGGTAAAAAGGCGGTAAGGTTTAATATTGATACCACGGCTGGCGACGAACCCAACGTAAGCGTATGCCAGCATCAGTACGAATCTTGATAGATGCAGCTTCCGCTGCACGCACCGTTTCTTTCACCGACTGCATCAAGTTTTGTGCGTTGCCTACCAACATATCTGTCGCTTCTTGATCTTCTTCTGTGCCTTGAGCTCCCAACATGGTTGCTTTCACCGTTGATAAAATCTTCAGTTGCGTTCCAATTGTAGGAATGCGTTCACACACTTGCAACAGTGTCTAAAGAACACAAAAATACAACAGTTAATTTTCTATCCTTTTTTTCTTAATACAAAATAACGGTACCGTGCGCATGCGCTTATCGGTGCATTGACGAGCGAGTTCTTTGGCAAGACGAGTCACTTCCTCGGAAGCTTCAGCGATAGCTTTGGCCACAGCAATCAAGTCCTTCTTGGAACCGCCTTCTCCACGAACTAATTGTGCCAAACGACCCATCAACAGAGCCATACGCTTAGCGGCAGCAATAATCTCGTTGTCCCGTGAAGACCACTGACGCACTTCTTGATGCAAACCATGCGCAGCCATCTATTCAAAATAAATAAATAAATTTGCATATAATTAAATCGATAATTCCCTTTAAATTTAAAAACGAACATGACTAAAAGGGAATATAATTCGCTTAATTCACAACGTAAGTGACTGTGGCAAAATTACGCTTACAAATATTTAGATACACTTATAAATATAAAGATTCATGATTTATTTAAACTTATTAAAATTATGAAAATTTGAACTAAATCATATATCTAAATTTTTGGACACAGCGTTTTAAGATATTTAAGGATTTTTAAGATTATTATATATTTTTAATTATATATTAGATTTTTAGATATATTTATTATTATATACTTTTAAGATTATATTTTTTTTAAATCCTTCAGTTGTATCGTTAAATTTCTGTTTCAAGTTTTGTTTCAAGTTGCATAATTCTGGATTTAGTTACAAACGTATGTACTCTAGCCCGCTGTCAAAAATGACACTTGTGTCAATTTCGAACAATGAGTTTTTCTTTCTCAGGTAACGGAGTGAAAGATAATCGTTAAACTAACCTAATCTAACCTAACCTAATGCAATTCCAAATGTTCCAATCCAACTACCAAATTTTCAACTCGAGTGACACCTGTTTGTCACTCTTTTTCCGGAGAACGTTTTGCAATAAAATGACAACAAATGTCATTTCTATCTTCGGGTTCTGAAACTGGAGAACCTGTTGCATGATACAGGGTATGACATCAATGCCATCTTTTGACAAAAAATATCAACTATCTGAACTACACCGTGGCCTTAATGTAGTAAAATAACATTCACATACTACGGATATAAGAATAAATATTTAGAGAACTAAACAAACATAAATTATAAGCGTTATTACCATGATTGGCTGATTGGACTGAGGAGCGTGCAAGAACATGTCATCTTCGTCATCCGTCTCAGGGGGGGGAGGCCTGGGCGGGGCGTGTTCTCCTCCAGGCAAGGGTGGCCTGGGCGGAGCCGTTTCTGCCAAAATAAATTCAGGAGAATTTTAAAACAAAATCATAAAATCTTTGAACCAAAATCCATGCGTTGGCACACATTCTTGGGTGAGGCATAACCGTAGGAATGTAACACTACCTGTGACGTCACAAGCCCAGGTGGGAGAGGCAGCTTGCATGAAACACATGTCTTTTTTAGAATTTTTTTCCAAAAATCGCAGAAACGGGGCAAAAACAGAGACAAAACATGCGTCTTTTTCTGACAATTACCAACCAATTTCTACCTGATGACCCAATGCTAATTAGGGGCGGTGGAGTGAAAGTCAGAGTCGTTGGGATTGACGGAGGAGGAGGAGGAGGCGGGACAGACATCACTGTGATTAACGTTATATTTAATTAAACTAATATTAACCGACTTTAGACGAATTATACATGAATTACACATGAAATTTATAAAAAAAATTTATTAAAGTTTCTTACCGTTGATGTGGAGTCCTTGCATGCTAGGCGGTTCAGGGAGATCCGGCCCAGCTACAGCGACGCGAACTTGTCCCACAGCGCTCAATAACTATAAAAACGAGTTTTTTAAATTAACAACTTCAGAATTTTTCAAAAATTTTCTCTAACGAAGTAAGAAATCGAAAATCCACTTACAGCACGATTCGCGTCTCTCCATTGCTGTGCACTTTTGGCATCCCGCATGTTCATAGCGACGCCCTTGGCTGTTTGCACCATCGGCGTCACGCCTGCGCAATAAGAAATGTCGGTAAATTGAATGCCCTAAATAGTTCCTAAGGACGAGTAATAGAAATTTTTACTGTTTTGGAGGCCTTCGGAGGCATAATTGACCCGGGCGATGAAGGAAGGTTCTTCGGAGTTATCAGCTTCTTGTTTGGCGACCATAAGTACGCGATTGGCTAAACGCGCAATGTGGGAGGTGTGGTCCACCATGCGTTGAGCCTGCCCGGCCACAATTGCGTCTTCGCAGGACGCAGTGTATTTGCGCATCAGCTCCTCTGAAAATTAACCCAAGTTTTGAATAAATTTGAATAAAAGAAAAAATTAGGTCAATGAAATTCTCACCTGACTGGCGAATGAAGTCAGCAGAATTGGTGACCTCATCACACAAAGAGCGCACATGTTGAACCGTTTCCGCGTATTGTCTACGCAGATTCTCAAAGTGCTCGTCAGCGGCTTTGTTGCCTGGATACGCCATACGGATGCGGCCAGCGTTGATTAACTGCGGTGTCAAGCTCTCCACTTGTCCTGCGGCAGTTATTAAGGCTTCGGCGAGCTTTTTATTGCCTCCGCTTCCCCCTGCGGCCACCATACGCGCGGTTTGCGATGCGCGACCCGAGAAATTCTGCAAATGGTCAGCCTTATCCTGGAAATTTTGTTCCCTTCCGGGAGTTCCTAAAAACCAAACCGATATTTTTCGATTTTTTCCCAAAATTTTTCGATTTTTTTTTAAACTTCTACAAAATTTTCACAATTTTGAGAAAGTTTGTAGAAAATTTTTAGAAATCTTTTCAAAATTTTGAGAACACTTGTTAAAATTTTGAACTTTCATGAATTTACAATAACGAATATTAAGAAATGCAGCTTTTTTTACCTTCTGCGGCAAGTACAGTGTCCGTAAACTGCTTCAATGGAGTAGTGATATCCACCAAATCCTCCACTACTCGATCTACGAGTGCGTTTTGGATCTTTTTCTTCAATTCGTCCAGTTTTTGGGACAATAACCTGCACAGCCCAATGTAAAATATTATTTCTGCTACTAAATTTTCGTTTAAAAGGTTTTGTAAACGTTACTTGGCAACAGCCTGGGCCTGAGGAGAATTGCCTTGTCCTGAGCGACACAAATCTCCCAACTGCCTGGACAACGAGTCCACTTGGCTGCATAAGCTCAAGATCTCCGCTCGCTGCTCGCCTTGTAAGCCTTGCGCCACTTTTTTGCCTTCTTCCACGATGAGCGTGATGGCTTGCTGGCCCAAACCACGGTCGTCCACACTTGGATTGGCCAACCAGCGCCGAGCTTGCTCCAAACGTCCAGCTACGGTGTGGGCCGGCTGTTGAACGCCACTCCTTTCCACGTTGTAGACAGCTTGACCCACCGCTCGCTTCAAATCCCCCAGTTTATTGCGAATTCCGCGCGCCAAACTTTCCGCCTATGATCACAAATTTAAATAAAATAAATAACACTTATTATAAAGTAAAACGAGTACTTGAGGCGTGGCTCCTTGGCCGTTTTGGCGCAATTCACAGAGACCGTCGGTTAAGGCTGTAATTTCGCCGCACAGTTTGCGAATTTGGTCCTGGTCTTGAGGTAAGGAACGCTCTGCCACGCGCAGGGATTGCTCCAAAATTTGGCGCAAGGATTTTTCGCCAAGTCCACCACGGAGAGCTAAAGGATCCTAAAAAGTTTTAAAAAAGGGCAAAAAAGTAAAAAATGTAACGCTTCAGAAGACTCATTGTTACTTCTAGCCAGTCGTGGGCGGCTTGGAATTTGCTTTCAATGGCATTTTGGGCTTTTCGCATGACGGTTAAGTTGTCCGCATCCCATTCGTCCTCGTCGTAAGTAGTTAACTGCAAAACGCGAATGATTTCGTTGATCTCGTCTGTCATACGGCCAGCTAAGTAGTTGCGATTCTCGGCAGCTTCATCCGCACCTTTGCCATCTGTATTAAGACAAATTCCATGAGTTTCTTCAACTTTATTCTACATAATTATCGAAAATATTGAATTTCTCACCTTGGCAGATGATTTGGATGAAGATTTTCATGCTGCAAATCAAAATCGGCGCCAGAGTTTTAACCTGCTCCAAGCAACGGATCAGAATTTCGCGGTGAACTTGATGGGTCAACTCCTTTTCACGCGCGTCAACTTCTCGAGAGACCTAAATCGAAAGACACGAAGGTTTTTAATGAAAATACTTTAAAAAAACTTAGAAATACTAGAAAATACTTAGAAATACTAGAAAAATACGAGAGATTCTTACGCGAGTTAAGCAAGGGCTTAAATCTTTGACGAATTGGACCAAATCTTCCATGTTTTCAATGACTTCAGCGACCGCCAGGTAATCCAGCACTTTCTTGCATTCGCGAATAATCTTGCGTACTTCAGATTCATCGAAACATAAGAGTAAGGCCGAAGTGCCCTGCAAAATCCCTCGGGCGCCTTCGATCAATTTTTTTCGGGCGGGGCCCGAGAAGGGGTCGGCTTTCAAAAGGACGGAAGCTTCTTCCAATAGCTTGGACGCCGTTTCCACGCGATGTAAGGCTGCCGGCATGTCTTGTTTAAGGATGGCGTCATCGCTGCTTTGAATGGTATCTCGGCCCACCTAAAAAATTTTAATTAATCGTCTATTTCAATTCGAAAGTTTTCTTTTATTTTACTCGAACGAGGTTGGCCACAGCTCTGCTAACCGCTTGAACCGGACGTTCCAGATCCGGCATGGCATTGCCATCTTCCGCTTCTTCATGGAGAATCACCAAACGCGAAACCTAAGCATGGAAACATAATTAAGGGAAAATTATGAGCGTATGAAAAATGGAAAACTCTTCAAGAACTCAACAAGAGTCCCTCGTTAGGAGGTTAGAAAGGTTTTTAATGGGTTGTGTAGGGGCACAGGAAGTTATTGGCCCCAAAAAGCAGCTGAAGTCTATTTTTGGATGAAGCTATCTCTCCGTTTTACGAAGGGAGAGCTGAAGGACAACCCCAAACCCCTCTGACTCAGGTGAATAAACACGCATCTTATTTGTCTGGCCTGTTGCTAGCCTTAAGAAAATAGCTAAATTGTTGTTAAAAAAAAGTTTTACAAGTGGTTTGTCAGCCTGCTTTAGCTCACAAGCATGTGGATGATTCCTATGACGTCATTCTAAAAAGAAGCCTCCGCGTTTTGGCCATAGAAGGGCATAAGCTCCTCTTCTATGCTCTTCTACGCGTGGTTTTAACCGCGAGTCTATACTCATGGGCGTTGCCCTCTTTTTCCTCATTCTCGAAAAGGTTTGAAGGGGATGCTGGGCGGAGGTCGCCGCAATGAAGCTCGTGACGTCACTATAATGAATATTTTCCCGGTGCATGTGGTTAGCTGGTTGGGAAATAACGCAATTTTGATAAGTTTATTATGGTTTTCTGTACGGGATACTAAAGACCATAGACAAAGGCAAGAAAAACAACATTACTTGCTGGGCGACAGGATCTAGGATGCTTTCAATGGTTTTCGTGTGGAACACAGGCATTTTTGGACGATTTGAGATACAAACACGCGCTGTTAGGCAAACTTAAGGCGCTAAAAATTACTGTAATTTGAAAAAGCACAAAGCACACCCAGTCGAGCTTGGATTTGGTTGGTTTTAACAAGATGAAAAGCACAAGTACAGAAAATAAAGAGTTTATTGATAGGACACGGACAACCTAGCCGCTCCTTTCCCTGGTATACAACTACGGCAGCAGCACGTTAGGTAGCTGAAACTGAACTATCCAGACACTTCGCTCGAGGGCGTTTTCTACTCTTGGAGACCACGCCTCTCTGCGGAATTTCTACTTGTTATGCGAAGAATTTGAATACCAGCAACCAGCTTTCCTTTTGGTCGTGCTGTTTTTTGCGTACGTGTGTGTACCTCCTAATATGTTTAGGCTTTTTTATGAAGGTTTTGCAGGCGAACACGAATTCGCTATGAAATTGATATGGCATTGAAAACTGTGTTATAATTTGCCGCTACTAGATGGCGTTTGCATTGATTTCTTCACCCAAATTCAATAGGAGCAAAACAATCGAGTGGCCAATTTGTGTGGTATGATTAGTGATTAGGTGTTTTATGGCAGCTTTACCCTTAGGCAGCGCGGGCTATTGTGACCCTTTCTTGTTGTTGAGCAAACCGCATAAGAACGCATAAAAGCGGATTCAGCCAGGTTGGGGGAGGTGGCTAACGGTCCGCAGCAAACCGTTCATTTTTCCTCAAGGCAATTGCCACACGATGTGCTCCCTTCATTGCTTTTCGCTCCTTCAAGGTAGCGTGTTGTGTACGTCTTCACTGGATGACTTTTTACTGCATTGCTGCCGGATTAGGTTAGGTTAGGCTAGTTAGGTTAGTTAGTTAGGTTAGGTTAGTTAGGTTAGGTTAGTTAGGTTAGGTTAGTTAGGTTAGGTTAGTTAGGTTAGGTTAGGTTAGTTAGGTTAGGTTAGTTAGGTTAGGTTAGTTAGGTTAGGTTAGTTAGGTTAGGTTAGTTAGGTTAGGTTAGTTAGGTTAGGTTAGTTAGGTTAGGTTAGTTAGGTTAGTTAGGTTAGTTAGGTTAGGTTAGTTAGGTTAGGTTAGTTAGGTTAGGTTAGTTAGGTTAGGTTAGTTAGGTTAGGTTAGTTAGGT
>JAGJRO010000934.1:0-10529 GCA_022832285.1 Lepidurus apus apus
GTCTATTTTTTCATTAACATTTCCTCTCACATGCTAGTACGGTCTGTCAGGGATGTCCAGAAAATATAGAAAGGACTGGGAAGCCGACTTCCCATAGGTGCTTAACGATGAGTATATCTTTAATCCTGAAGATTTTTCCGACATTAATTTAATAGGAAAATAGGTCGCAATGGTATCGCAGAAGTTTTCCACAATTTAGTGAATTAATTGCTTTAGAAATTCGAATTTTAAACACTTTTTAAAAAATTGGTTTATTTTGGTTTGTTTTTCAGGTTACTTTGGTTTGCTGACTCAGAAAAAATCTGGCAACCCTGTGTTTGATTTTTGATTTTGTTTTTGTTGTGTTTTGGCTTTCAAAAGGGATTGCTAGAATTGAAGAGACATGGATACTGAAATTCTGGTCGGCAAAGAGTGTGATCTGTCCGACATCTACTACATAAATTGGGAAGAGCGAGATATAACACTTGCACAAACCCTTGAGATTTACTACAGAAAAAATCACCTGGTTGATGTCGTGTTAAAAGCTGAAAATCAAGAAATTCTTGCCCATTCACTTGTTTTAAGCGCGTGCAGTACTTATTTTCAAGTAATTTCATTTAAAGCTACCGTAAGACCTTTTCTAATAACCGTTTCTTTTTATTCCCAGAAATTTTTCGAAGGAGTTACGATAAAGAATAATAAGAGGCAATATGTAGTGATACAGTTACTTGGAATTCCATTTACGCAGCTTAAGATGGTTATAGATTATATGTACACTGGACAAGCAGTGGTCCCTGCAGATGAGATGGAGGATTTCTTGCAAATTGGAAGGCAATTCCAAATTGCTAGCCTACTAAGCAGCATTGTGGAAAATTTTGGTGAAGAAAGAGCAAATTCCTCACTTTCAGAGCCGGTTCTTAAACCCAGATCGTTCAGTCCATCAGATACTAGCGATGATAGCGCGGGATATAAAGTGTCGAGCATTAATCGAAAACCCGTGGACTCAAACGATACCCTTTCAGCAAACCGAAAGAGACGTTTGCAGGAAAGTTGCCAAGTTAATGAAACGGAAGTTAATACATCTAAGCCGCGTGAAAAGATTAAGTCTTTTAAACAACCTCGCCAAACGTCTCCCTTATTTTCCGAACAAACTGATGAATGGCGTATTCCGTTAGAAGTTCGATTTGAAAATGACGATATTTTTATCGTAGGAAAAGCTGCAAGTAGTTATCCATTTTATACAGTTTATTCGGTCCTACATTGCAATCTGGTTCAGGTACCAAGAGAGACACAGTTTTATCTGATGTAGCTGAGGCTGACAAGGACACTAGAGCAGCCAAACTTAAAGCGTATCGAAGTACTGTAGTAAATTATCTTTGTTTTAGGGTTCTAATGATCCTTGTGATTGTTCTATAGCTCAGACTGCTACAATGATGAGACCCCATTTGATCCGAACGAAATCTCATAATTTACAGTGTACCAAATGCAAAACACATTTCCGGAATGTGCTCTCCTATGACGTGCATAACTGTAAACCAGGTCAGGATAAGTGCGGCTGCTGTGGAGAAGCGTTCAAGAACAGAGTGTCGATGAAGAACCATGAGCGGTGGTGTAGGAAAGAGAAGAAATTGACATGCCTAGTTTACAACCCTTACTCATCAACCCAGACCGATGAATTGCGAACCAATTTGGTTGGGAATAATTTAACGGTGTTTAGTTGCGGGAAGTGCCGTAGCACCTTTACGAGCAAGGTGGAACTATTTCGTCACGTTTCGTTGTGTAAGGAGGCGGGAGAAGAGTTGGGATAAATTGCTACGTGTGTTTGATCAATGATTATTTTTTTTACTGTTCACTGGTTTTATAAAAGCAAGAATGGAATATAACTGAATTTAACGGAAAACATGTTTAGTCAAGTTTAGCGTAATTAACTTAAACATAGATTTGTTTTTATTGTATCTGATAGATGGCGAGTGCCGTTGGTTAACTTCGGAAAAGAATGCTGATCAATTGGCGGGTTCTCAGCGAGGCAAAATGCCATTAGAAAGATAAACAAATTAATTCAATGGTGAGTGGTTGGAGTAATTTATGACAACTTCTAATTCATATTATCTGCCAAATTTGACATTTGACGACGACTGTGGTTGCTAATTTTCCTTGTGTAATTCTGGGGGATATCCCGTATTATTATTAGCTTCGAAACTTCGAAACTCGTCGAAATCTTCATGCTGGTCCTTCGTGGATTTTAAGCCTTATATCAACTGTCAGAATATTGTACTATGGTGTCAAAAAAAAAAACTGCCAAATGATACCGAAGAAACCGTATAAACCAAAACCAAACCCCTAAACCATGTTCACAAAAAGGTAAGATGGTCCAAATAGTTAAAGCGAATAAAATATAATTTGTCGACTTTTGTAAAAATTTATTATTTATTTCCTGTTTTGGCTAGTTACTAAATGAACATATTTTAAGAATAAAAGTGACTTCATGTGTAAACTGTTTTAGAGTGTTTACAGCTAATGAACAAAACCATCTTGACTTGATCTGAACGTGCTTTAGGAGTTCGGTCTGGTTTGGACACGAAAGAAGCCCTCTGAATTCGCCAAATTCGCCAAAATCGTTGCAACGCAAAACTTAGAATGGTTCTACCAGTAAGAGTTTTTCGTTCAGCGCTGCAACCCAATGAACAAGCCGCGAGAGTGCTAAAAGAGTTTCACTGTTTGAATTTATGAATTTAAGATCTTTTTGACCAGGTTTGTCCGGGAATTTTTTGGAACAGCCGATTCGCCAAAATTTTTCGTCAATTCGCCAACGTTGGCGAATTAAAGATAGGGTTGGACACCCCTGCATTAGGTATAGTTCTTTTTTTTTTACATCATAGTGCAGTACAACGCTGTGCATAATGTGACTTGGCTGTTTTCTTGCTTGTTTCGAACCGCATAATCGGGTCACCAGTTGCGTGTTGTCCAAAAGTTTTTATGCTACGGTTCACGATACTTCACATTGGAGATTGGACATTATATATTCATTCGGTAACGGCACTTACTGCCGCCCTCTTTCCTTCTCCATTTGGGGAAACACGAATAAAATATTGATTTACTGTACCTAACAATATTCCAATTTACTCAAGAGACCGAAATATGCTCCCGCTGTTCCTATTTTCCATGGGACTTTTGGGGTTCATAACCAGAATTATATTTCTAAATTGCTATTTACTGCAAAAGCTGTCAAAGCTAACCCAGCTATTGACGTACATTGGTGTCGATATATATATGCGTCTAACAACCAGAAGCTGTAGCAAGGGTCCAGTGCCAGAATTTATTAAAAATGGGCCTTGAAAAGCGTTATAAAACTGTGCACCGAGCTTCCTCAGCTAGTTCTCATTGTTCTGTCGCTCTGTAGAGAGATGTTAAAGTACGTTTTTATTTTCTTGGGATTGTGTTTCCCTATAGGTTTGGGTGTTCCTAGTAGTTCCAATTATGTTGTCGTTACTTCACCCCTCTATGCCGGCAAAATACTCGATAGTTCCGCTGTCCTTCGCACGGTTCGCGTTAATTTCGGTTAGTTTCTTTAATATTAATTTCCGCCAAAAATTTACAACATTTACTAGGCCAATGCACTCGCCAATGCATGATAGATGGATCTTGCTGGGCCCTCCACTCTTATGTGGCTAATGGTACAAATTACTGCGTACTATTCAAAACGAATCTCTGTCGTGAACCTGGTGTGAATCTAATTAACACGACGCTGTCTACGGCCTTATGGGAAAAGTTGGAGAGCTTATCCAAACCTTGCGTTTCACGTTCTTACACTTACGATTTACGATGATTGTGCAAAAGTAGAACGGGCGGGATGCAGTGGTACTTTGTGCAAACAGACATGCATTCAGGTTTGTAGCCAATGTAATCTGAACACCGGTGGCAAAAATCTAGGGTTTTATTTTGATCCTAATGTACTTTACTGTACCCTGTGGCCATCAGGCCCAAATGGACCCTCCGTTTATTTACCTTGTATTGGCAAAATTCCCGTCTTCATAAGTCGAAACACAACCGTCAACAGTACCCACATTACGGAACTCGTGCTTACGCCCCAACAAATCTATCTCATTAGACAAGCCCATGCATCCCTTGTTACCTTTGAAATCCAATTCTGGACTATTGCAAAAGTCTTCAAAACCTGGTTTCGAGGAATGAGCGTTGATTCTAATGGAAGTTTGTCTGTACAATCTTACTATGCAAATGATCCTGATGGGCTAGGTGTCCCTCTAATTAATGCCCCGTTCATAACGACAGCTCATCCGTCTTGTGGACCAAACTGGAACTTTAACAAAAGCACGATTGTTGGTACACCCTTTGGATTCGGGCCTTGTCCAGGAGGTGAGAACAAATGTGGTAATTTCTAGAAGTTTCCTAACGAAAGGTTTACATAGGTAAAACTGCTTTCTTGGGAACCCCAGGATTTTATAATGGAACTTGGCGTAGTGGCATGGCCTATGCCACTGTACCAATTAATGAAGTGATTGTGGCCGTTATGGTTTATATCTGGTAGTTGGCAAATTTTATACGTGCAATTGAGTTAAGATGTTTTATGAGTTCGAATTTAATATCACATTGCAAGTTGTATTGTATTCTCACGTGTGTCTACAACGAAGTAAAAAAATACAAGGTTGACACCTTTCTGGGGTTCAAATCGGTAATTACCTCCAGCGTTGAAACAATATTTATTTAAAACTGCTTTCCCAAAGTGAACCATTGGACGCAATCGTATTGAAATCGATATATAACTGAATCATTTCAAACCATAATTGCTTTACCCGGTACATGACCTCCATTACTAGCTTAACGAGGTCTATTATGGTTCGTGGTCTCATTTACAATCCCGGTTTGTAAAACTAATTTTTAGGCATTATTGCTCTTTTATTCTTATCAGCACATTTTACGATCACATTCTTTTCATCATGTTTGCCTCTAACTGGGTCTGAGGATTCCCTACTGTTGTTTTCGAATATAATAATGACCTGTGTGGAGCTGTGGACCCTGAATAATACGAGCAGCCGGGGGCAGTTGGCATTGTCACTCAGCTGTTCTTTTATTCTCTAGAATCCCACAAAAGCCCTTCATTACCTTCGGATATTGAAGGTGCACTTATGTGTCGGATGTTGGATCTCATATATTTTGTCGAGACGATAAAATTTGTGTAGCCTTCCGTTGTTATTCATGAAAAGGCTTATTAGTTTGTTGTACTGTCCGTATATAAATTAAAGGTCAAACATAGCTGCAAGAGGCTCGGTGCAACAAGCCCTTCCAATACCTCCGTTCACGCCTTCAGTTGTCTGCTAGATCTAGATTTGAACAGACCCACGGGTACTTTCTTGTCAGGAAAATTATATAAGAAGAAGCCAAGTTAGATTTTCGAAATAGGATGTTTCCATTTTCCTTACCTGGCTTCATTTTGGCCCTTGTGCATGTACATAAAATCAATTCCATGATCCCGCAAAGTTATTTTGGCGTAACGTCTTCTCAGTACATCAACAAAACTATAAATGTTCCATCTTCTCGTGTACTCAAACTCAATTTTGGTATGCTCCATTGAACGAATTTTATAGTAAGGTATAATAATATTCGAAATATTGTTATGAGTTTAGGTGATTGCAGCCGACAATGCATGCTAGACGGCTCCTGTTGGTCTTGGTACGTGTATCCGAACAATGGCACCGGCACCAGCAATTGCGTTTTAGTGCCCACAAATATCTGCCACCAATCTAGCCTAAACTTAAGCACCGCTACTTGGGCTACGCAGTTATGGGAGAAACTGGTTGATTTCCCGGTCCCTTGTTTAGCCAGGGGTTTAATTGTTAATGTAACAGCAGCACCAGCAGCTCTTATGACTAACATCACTATTACCACTATTCCCGCCGTCTCTTCTACAACGATGATAAGTACTATTACAAGTACGAGCACAGTAGGAACAACGACTTTACCGACATGTACTGCAACTCAATGCAATCGCTCCTGCAAAGATTGCTCAGCTACAGGCAGTGGTATAATTCAGCAAATGCTTGACCATACGGTTCGCATATGTACTATCTGGCCATATGGACCAAACGGATCTATTGTAACTTTAGCTTGTAGTGACCAGAAACCCGTTTTATTATATCGCGAAGTAGCTTACAATACCTCATTTGTTAATGAGTCCATCCTTACGCCTAAAGAAATGTACATGATGCAAGATGTTCATAACTTTACCACCACACTTGAAATTAGATTTCGTACTCTTGCCACAAATGGTGATACAAAAGCATCTCAGTTTACCGGCATGCCTTTTTTTGACCCGGCGGGGCAATTGTCTTTACAAAATTATACCCAGTGGGATTCTGATCCGTTTGGCGTACCAATATTTAATGCTACTTTCGTGAACGGGACAGCACACCCAGCTTGTGGTCCGTTTTGGAATCTTTCAACTAGTCCCTTGATGGCAAACAATGGTACGGCTTTTGGTGCCAGTCCCTGTCCTGGTTACCGTACCGCCTTTTATGGTAAGCCTGGTTTGTATAATGGCACATGGAGTAGTGGCATGACATTTGCCAGTAGGCCCAATGACATCATTTTAGGTATTCTAATGTATCTGTTGTAGATTTTTCTTTGTTGAAGCACGTTGATAGGGTTGCTACTGCATTTAGGTAACATATAATTTGTGGTTATATATGACGCATGTCGTTTATAATGTCACGGATGGCCTTTTTTCTAATGTAAGTCTCTTGCTGACCAAAGAAGGACTGCCCTATCGTACAGTTGCCTCCCTTTTATAACCCAAAATGTGCAAAGCCCTGACCCCTGACCCTTGACATTCTCCAATTAACCCTGACAAACATCCGCATGCCTTAGTCTCCCTTGACAGTTTGCCTACATTGTTACAACAATAATACATACTACCAAGTCGTCGTTTTGCAACCCAGATTTTTTCAATCTTGTGTATTGTTGGTCTGCGATCAACCGATGCATCCACGTACTAGTTATTTGACACTTTTTCAACAATAGTTTCGAGAGAAATCGTCTTTCTTTTAGCATTACACGTACAAATATTTACCCGTACTACCCGTACTCTAACAACAGTACTCTCCATTTTGCCTTTAGTGTCCCTGTCAGGACAAACAGTAGCCTTTCACAAGTGCAGGTAGTGGTAGTGGGTACTTTCCTTCCGCTATAATGCTTCTACCATGGTAAGAAGCATAGCGGAAGGAACTCAGTACCGAGTTATACGCCAACTCTATTCCATCCTGTCTTGTAAAGAATGTATGGTTTCCAACGGCGACACCAACGCCTTATGCTTGGTCGCAACCCTCTCGAATATATTATTTGGCCCAATGAAACAGAATGATCCTTGTTGACTGTGCCATGCACAGATTTTGCACATGCGGTTTTGTTGTCAGTGCATTACAATCACATTATTTTCGTCATGTTCGCCTCTGTATGGGCCTGAGGATTCCTTACTGTTGTTTTCGAATATAATAATGACCTGTGTGGACCCTGAATAATATGAGCAGCCGGGGGCAGTTGGCATTGTTAATCAGCTAGTCTTTTATTCTTTAAGAATCCCACAAAAGCCCTTGATTACCTTCCGATATCGGAGTTACACTTATTGTGTCGGGCGTTCTATCTCATATATTACATCGAGATAATAACATTTTTATGGCCTTCCGTTGTTATTCCAGAAAAGGCTTATTGGTGAGTAGTACTGTCGGTGTGTGTATTAAGAGGTCAAGCATAGGTGCAAGAGGCTCGGTGCAACCAGCCCCTTCAATACCTCCGTTCACGCCTTCAGTTTTCTGCTAGATCTAGATTTGAACAGACCCACGGCTACTTTCTTGTCAAGAAAAATATATAAGAAGAAGCCAAGTTAGATTTTCGAAATAAAAAGATGTTTCCATTTCCCTTACTTGGCTTCATTTTGGCACTTGTGCTTGTACATAGAAGCGATTCTATCCCGCAAAGTTATTTTGGCGTAACGTCGTCTCAATACATCAACAAAATTATAAATGTTCCATCTTCTCGTGTACTCAAACTCAATTTTGGTATGCTCCACTGAACGAATTTTATAGTAAGGTATAATAATATTCAAAATATTGTTATGAGTTTAGGTGATTGCAGCCGACAATGCATGCTAGACGGCTCCTGTTGGTCTTGGTACGTGTATCCAAACAATGGCACCGGCACCAGCAATTGCGTTTTAGTGCCCACAAATATCTGCCACCAATCTAGCCTAAGCTTAGGGTCTATCCTGCAAAGATTGCTCAGCTACAGGCAGTGGTATAATTCAGCAAATGCTTGACCATACTGTTCGCATATGTACTATCTGGCCATATGGACCAAACGGATCTATTGTAACTTTACCTTGTAGTGACCAGAAACCCGATTTATTATATCGCGAAGTAGCTTACAATACCTCGTTTGTTAATGAGTCCATCCTTACGCCTAAAGAAATGTACATGATGCAAGATGTTCATAACTGTACAAAGAATTTTGAAATTAGATTTCGTACTCTTTCCACAGGAACTATCTGTAAAGTATCTAGGTTTACCGGTATGCCTTTTTTTTAACTCGGAGGGGCAATTGTCTTTACAAAATTATACCCAGTGGGATTCTGATCCGTTTGGCGTACCAATAATTAATGCTTCTTTCATGAACGATACAGCACACCCAGCTTGTGGTCCGTTTTGGAATCTTTCGACTAGTCCGATGGCAAACAGTGGTACGGCTTTTGGTGCTAGTCCCTGTCCAGGTTACCGTACTGCCTTTTATGGTCAATCTGGATTTCATAATAGCACATGGAGTAGTGGCATGACATTTGCGAGTTTACCCGATGAAATCAGTTTAGTTATTCTAATTTTTCTGTGGTAGATTTTTCTTTGTTGAAGCACATCGGTAGGTTTGTTACTCCATTGGGTATTAGTGTAGACTAACACATAATTTGTGTTTATATGTGAATAATGACGTTTATAATAATATATTATCCAGTCTTCGTTTGATAACCCAGTTCTTTTCAATCCTTTCCATTCTTGGTCTGTGATCAATCGATACATCCACGCACTAGTTGTTTGACACTTATTCAACAATAGTTGCTACTGCGACGTGAGAAATCGTCTTTTAGCATTACGTGTAAAAATATTTGCCGGCACTCTAGCTTCTTAATTACCCCTATAGTTTAACTACACAGTTGTGGGAGAAACTTATCGATATCCCAATTAATTGCTTTGCTAGGGACTTTCTTGCAGATTGTAATTTAACTGTCACAATGCCTGCAATAGTAACTTTCAGCTCCAGTCCTAACTATATATTATTCGCACTAATACTCGTACTATTACAACTTCCCCAATTGCCCTTGTTGTACCTATCGAGACAAACCGTAGTACTTTCACAAGAAGCAATGGTGCAAGCCCATCGGGACAAATGTCAATATATACCCATGCAGTTATCCTCTCTTGTAAGGAATATATCAAACGCCGTTATGCTTGGTCGTAAACCCTCTCGAATATAGTACTATTTGGCCTAATGGAAGAGTGATCCTTGTTTACTCACTGCCATGCACAAATTTCACAAATGCGGTTTTGTTGGACCGTACAGCAACTATTAATAGCAGTTAAATCTCTGAGTATCAATTACTCCTCAACAAATTTGCGTGGCACAAGAAAGCGCATTTCCTTTATACTGAATTTCATTCACTACCCTTGCCATGCCGATACAAATTTATACCCTGTATATTTTCACGTTCTTAAATACATTGGGGCATTGGTGTTGGGTTCGTGCGAGTATTCTACGGATCCACTTGGCGTACGGATCCATCATGCTCCGTATATGTAAACCTTACAGCAACAGCACACCGTGCTTATGTTCCCTATTGAAATCTTTCGTATAGTAGGCTACCCATTTACGAGGCTTGCGTTGGTTTGAACCTAACTCTTTTGTTTAACTAACCTTCGCGTAGTCAATGCATTGCCGTAAATACGAAGTTGATTGGAAAATATTTTTGATAATTTTACTACTAAGTATTATTCGACAATTCCCTGTGCATTCTTCCCCTGGCGAATCGAACTGGATTTCCCGGTACCAATGAGCTTTCTCATCAAAGGTTGGTGTTACATTTTCCCAAGAGATGTCAGAACGATCAGCAAAATAAAGGCTTTAACGCTGGAATTTCGGCAAACCAGCTGGTGATTTGTTGCACAACTTGCAGTAATATTTCGACTTGAGAAAGCACGACGAACGTGAAAAGTTGAAGTCAATAAGTTTCAGTATTATTCTATTTTCAAGCTAAGACCAGTGCTGTTTCGTGTCCGTCAGGTGAGCTTGATACTTGTGTAGAAAACCAATCGAGATGCAGACACGTAACTAATCGTCGCGGCTCGGGAGAAAAATTCCCTCGTTTTCAACCAGTACGTGCTTCCACCTAGCGATGCTACCTTTACTAAAAAATACGCGTTTCGGGAGTAAGGGAGGGGAATGGAGAGGAAGATGTATGCTTTTCAGGGAAGGGGGAGTCCTAACTTAACCTAACC
>JAGJRO010000946.1:0-10530 GCA_022832285.1 Lepidurus apus apus
AGATATTTTAGTGTAAAGATGACAAATAGGTGGAAAGGTTGGTGAAAGAGAAAGGATGAAAAGAAGTGATAAAGATGTGCAGTATTGGAAGATGATAATTTAGGGGTTGATAGAGTAAAGTTTGTGGGTCAACTACGTACAATAGAAACCAATCCGAAAGCAAATAATAAACGTTCGTGCACTGTATATAATACCAATATAATACCAAAAGAAAAACAACCCCAAAAATTAACAATCCAAAAAACTATACAATAAAAGAAAGTAAATAAAAAATAAACATACAGTTTCATACGCACCTCAACAAAACCATGAAGCAATTGGCACAATCAAAGAAAAAGTAATTGCCTATGAGAAAAACTATTATACTAAAATAACATCAATGAATAGTTTCAGGCAAATGATGGCACGAAAACATGTGACAAACTAGCCTAGTAGGCTAACGTTCTTCCTATTCTCTCCAGCAGGATCAACTTTTGCTCCTGTCCCAGCGTGCTATGGATCCTGCCGTCGGCAAAGTTTCCTTATACAACTCCCTCAGATCCCACCCCTTAAACCTACAGAGCTTACCGAGTACCTCCCAAGCTAAAATAGCACGAGGGGTTTAGCCCACCAAACGATAGTAAGAGCTGGGCAGTCCTGAAGGACTTGCCCAGCTAAAAATAAAACGAAAGGCTATTTTTCCGGACACCGCGATTTATATATCGACTCCGAAATAATCGATTATTCTTTTATTTATCTATATCGTATACCAAGCGTTGATTTTAGGGCATGAGCGATACCGATACTTGAGCGAACCACCGATCTCGATTACAAGAAGCCGAACCTGCTTTATAAAGGCGTGCCCATTTGGCTGGTTGTGTTTCGGGTGGCTTTTCCCAGTGTGTTACTCGTGTGTTTGACGCCGCTTAAGTTTCTGCCACCTTTTCCTACCACTTCGGAAAAAATGGCAGAAAAGAAAGAAGAATTCTATACCGCCCCACCAAAACTCACAGGATGGAAAAGTTTTAGCACTTTTATCTGGAACTCGGACACACACCAGTTTTTGGGCCGTACGGGCGGTAGCTGGGGTAATTAAACCAACTATTTAAACATTTATGTAACATCCGTCGCAACCCTAATATCCTCTCAACCCGTTCTGCTCTAACTATCTTTAAAGAGCCCCTGAAATCCATTTTTTGACGCATGATTCCCTGTCCTTTGACGTATATCGTGACATTTGGGAAAATCCTAAAATAAGAATCTATTTCGGTAAAGACTTCTCTCTCTCTTTCAGTGCGTGTCTATTACCGTTAGCCGCAGTCTAGCCTATACTATTCCAACAAAGAAAGCTCTTGTTTCAGAAACATCTTGAATCATTTTGAGCTCATTTGATTAGAAATCGCGTACTGCAGAGCGAAAGAACAAGAAAAGCCAAAAAGATCATTGATTTTTGACCCCCGCCCCCTCCCCCGACCCTTGTTAGAGTATAACACGCAAGGAGTTCCTCACAGACAGTTGGGAAATTCAGATCAATAAAGCTAGCGCTCCAGCAATGCGCAAGTCCAGCTTTTGCCAGAGAAGTAAAAATAAAATTGACTTTAATTTATGCTCTTTAATAGATAATTGGACTTAAAAACGTCGTAAACTATAGCCCTATCGTAGCATACAACTGATAAATAAAACCTTATCTTCCATGTCGGAATGCTCTTTGGGTTAAACCGAAACACTATTACGCAGAATTCAAGCACTAGAATGCAATAAATAAATAATAAAACAAAAAATAAACTTTAAAATAAGGTATTATTTAAAAGAAAATAGAAGCAAAAGAAACTTAATTAAACCGACGAACAAAAAGACTTGCAATAAAACGTGACCTACTTTCAAATGAGCTACTCGTTTAGACCGGCTAACCTTGGGTCTAGAAACGCCAACATTTTCCTTTCGGTTCCCAAAGGGGGAAAAAATCCTTAAAAAATTATCCTAATTCCTTAAAAGTAAATCCACTTTACAGCGATTTTGCCGTCAGTTTCCCGATATTCTCTCGAATTGTATTTAAAAAAAAAATCAATGTTCGCTTAACTTGAGTCTTGCGATGAAAACCAAGAAGCTGGGTGGGGGGAAAACCAGGCTAGGTTATTTTCCGTATTTTCCAGCTGGAACCAGTTATACGAGCAATATTACGAGTCCACTACTAGCTTGAGGCGGTGAAGAAACTCGAAGCATAAACCTGTTCAAGGAAAATTATTACACAAACAAAATCTCCCAGGGTCCAAGCTTCTTGTGATCGTACCTCAGCGTATGCCTTATCACGTGCACACGGGGGAATTCGTTTTGTTTTCACAAAGTCGACTGACCTTTTGTGTTTGGCGAGGTCGAATTCAACCCTAGGGACTAGCCAGTAATTGTCTTATTGTCCCTACAATCTTGTTAAGCGTCAAAAAGATGAAAAGATTGGGCGAAAAGGGGGTTTTCGAGGACGTCAGCAGATTTCCGAGACCTTTTGCACATTTCAATGACGCTCAGACGTTCATTTACACATTATTGGGGAAAGAAAGTGAGGAAAGACAGGATAAGACCAGTTTCATGATGACAAGAATGATGAAAAGGGGGACGAGAACGCTAGAACGTGAATTTTCCTGGGAAGGAAGGGAAGGAAATGTTTAAATTTCATGTAATTTGATGCGGTGGGAAGCTGAGAAAAGACGGACAATGGACACGTGACTGATGCACAACCACGTCCGTTGACGTGATTCTCCATTCTGATGTTTGGCCTCATCGTCGACCCAGACGAATTGAGCCAAAACCGCAGTTGACTGGTTTTTAAGATAGGCTTCTAAGGAATTTATTAAATAATACTTAAAAATAGTATTGTCGTCATTAATTAAAAAAATAATAATCCTATTTTCTCTGTTTTGCAGCCAAGATCGGGTTGTTTTACCTCGTTTTTTACGCCTTTTTGGCCGGATTTTTCGCTGCCATGCTAATCGTCTTTTATCAAACGTTGGATTACCATCAGCCGAGATGGCAGAATGTCAATGGACTTATTGGAAAGAACCCTGGTACGTAAAAAAAAAAATGAATTTAGATTTCGAAACAAACGTATTTTTTTTTTAATGGATTTTTTTAAATTTTTTTATTGAAAATTTGAATAAACAAACAAAAAAGTCTGTTATAACATGAATTTAGATTTGGAAAACATAAACGAATGAATTTTTTTGCTATTTTGTGTATTTTGTTTGGATTAGGTTTGGGATTCCGACCTATGCCAGATGAAGACCATGTGGAAAGCACTTTGATCTGGTTCAAACATGGTAGCGGTGGAAACTGGCAGCATTGGTATAGCGAACTGGAGAAATTTTTGAAACGTGAGTATTTTGCTAAGGACTGTTGCTTGGAAACTGTCCAGCCACAGCGATATTCGAGTGTTTTGATAATTTACTAAAGAAAATAAACGCTCGTTTTGTTTTACAGCTTATGACACGTTGTCCAGCAGCGGAGAATACTTTACGAGCTGCAGCTTCGACAAGTTGCCCCAGGAAAACAAAGTGTGTAATTTCGATATCAAGTTGTTGGGAAATGCTTGCACCAAGGAAGAAAGCTTTGGTTATGAAAGGGGCCGTCCTTGCGTCATCCTCAAGTTGAACAAAGTAAACCAACAATTGATAAACAATCTTTTAAGCAATCGAAACAAGCATTCAGTTCTTCACAATCCGTGTTCTTCTTATCCCTTTCATTTTCCTTAAAGTAATTTAACTGATAAATCTAAGAAAAGAATCCACATTAATAAAAAATCACCATGTAATGTTTAATTAGGGAATCCAAAACATTGATCAGGAAAAAAGGGTGGAATACTTATAAAAAAGGGTGAAATACTCTTAAGAAAGATCGAGTAGTCTTAGAAAGGAGCAAATAGTTTAAAAAAGTAATACCAAATATTTACTTGTTAATTGAATTTGAACAAGAGTGTAGAATGAACTAGTGTTTCGTTATTAAAAACAATTTTTAATTAATTTTAGATTTATGGCTGGGTTCCTGTGCCATATAATAGCAGCAAGGATCTGCCCGAGAAGATGCCTTTCGATTTGAAAGAATACATTGTGCAACGCGAAGCTGCCAATCCTTTGAACATGAACATGGTCTGGCTGTCTTGTGAAGGGGAGGGGCCTGCTGATCGCGAAACGATCGGCAATCTGACCTACACACCCTTCCGTGGCTTCCCTGGCTATTATTTTCCTTACAAAAACGTACCCGGTTATTTGAGCCCCATTGTGGCTATCCAGTTCCAAAAGCCTGAAAGTAAACAGATTTTTTAGTGTCAAGAATTAAAATTTCTTCCGTATAAACGTACAAATGACTAATCCTTCATTGTTTGTGTTTTATCTCACTAGATGGCGTTTTGATCAACATTGAATGCAAAGTTTGGGCTCAAAACATTGATCAAGATCGTCAGCGTCGTTTGGGCTCCGTCCATTTTGAATTGCTAATGGATTAGAACAAAGGATTTCAGAAGATGTTTTGGGAAAAACGTTACACAAAACTTTCAAAATTCGAAGGATAAGAAGAGGAGAGAAAGCCCACGTTGAACTTGCGTAGAAAAGAAGAAGCAGCTCGTTTCTTAATTTACTAGACCTGTGTCCAACCAATTTTTTTCCCTTTCCTTTCTGTAGTCAACTTTAACTTCTTTTTTGGTTATTTTTATTGCTACTTACCGTAAGAGACTCTATTTGGGGTATTACGAAGCTTCTTCACGTGAACAAAATAAGGAAGGCAAAAAGTGCTGCGCAAAAGTTTAGTCTGTTATACGCCACACATGCCATTTTTTAGGGATGACGCCCATCATTTTTGCCCTGTTATAAGTGCAATAGCAAGTTACTTTGTCGATACTTTTCTTTCATCTGTAATTCTGCCTCATTTTTCTCACTACTTATTCGAAAAGGAAAGAAAACGTGCAAAACAAGAGCATGTTGGATTGGATTCCTTGTGCTCTTTAACCGGATAAAAGCAGTAAATGTTATTGGTAGTTTTTCCCTCTGAAGAAAAGAAGATATGGGTTCAAAGATCATTTTTAGAGATGTCCCACAATTTGAATATAATATAAAAAAGACCTTAAGTTAAAAACCAACACATTCTTGCCATTTATTCTCACACAACGTTCTTTTCAGACATGCCATGAATATAAAACAAAGAGGATCAGGATTCTTCGCGGGAAGGTGCTATAGACTCGTTTTGGAGCTGATTCAAGTATTCATTAGCGAACTGAACCGCATCCACGCCGGCTGGAAGCACCCAGCACAGCGTCTGACCATCCTGAGTGGTTAATTGGATCGTTTTCTGGCCTTCGGTGACATCACACAGGTTCTCGCTCGCCGCAGAGCTCAATTCCAAGTCCACGTTCTCCAAGGAATCCAAAGCAGCGCTTAAAGGTAGGTCAGTTTCGGGGAAATCCGAGCTTACCGCTTCCACTAAGGCAGATTCATCCGCCGAGAAGGAGAATGCGGTGCTTTCCTCGTTAATTGAGTCAAATTGAGTGTTAAATGAATTAGTTGCCACTGGATTTCCCTAAAATCCAAGAAAACAGATTTAAAACCAGTTTGCCAGCTAAATATGGTAGTGAGGGCCAATTTCACCTCATTGGGAGCTCCATTAGTAGCTTCATCTTCCTGCAAAGTGACGTAAATCACACTAGAAAGCTCTTGATCAGCTCCGATGTTGGTTTCGCCGCTCTCGAAGGGCAACCCGTTCGTTATATTGTCCTTATGCCCCTGTAAATGAATAATAGGATTAAAAAAGCAGAAAGATAACAGTTATCCGGCTTTACTTTACGATGTTTCACCAAATTGGACTTGTCCGAGAAGTTTTTCCCACAGAAATTGCAGTTGTAAGGCTTCTCACCTTTAAAAATGACAAAAAAATGAAGGAAAATATACAGTTTTTAGCTTGGATTATTTTTTACCTGTATGGGATCGTATGTGACGCTTTAAGGCTCCAGGATCGACAAACGATTTAGGACACAGGCTGCAGACAAACGGTTTAACGCCCGTATGTCTTCTAATGTGGGCTTCAAACGAGCTTTTATGCAAGAAATCTTTGCCACAATGCTCGCACTTGTACGGTTTTTCACCCGTATGTGTTTTTGAATGCAACTTTAACTAAAAATGACAAAGAACAAATTTGGAAACTCGCAAAACCAAAATTCGTATGGAAAACAACGTTAAAATTTGAAACCGGCAAGACTACTGTACGGCCTAGATAGTGGAGTTTTCTAAGTCCCACTAGGTGGCGGAACACGTTTTACATGGGTGTATATGAACGCGCATGGGTACTGCGCATAAAAACGTGCTTGTACCATTACTTGATAACCAATTACCCACTTTGCGTGCATTTTTTTAAACAAAAAATACAGTAAAATAGTGCCTTTCTGTTGATATTAGTCCACCACAACCCTCTGATAGAAAGCTAAGCTAAACCGGGGATTTAAAAACTCACTTGGGAAGATGTAGCGAAGCTACGATGGCAAAATTCGCACACATACGGTCGCTCGCCTGTATGGGTTCGTTCGTGTTCTTCTAAATTGCCTTTCTGCGTGAATCTTTTATTGCAATGGACGCAAACATACGGTTTTTCACCTTTGTGCCATCGCATGTGCAATTTAAGGGCCGTCGTATGCGATAAACCAAGTCCACAGATCTCGCAGACGAATTTTCTTAATCCCAAGTGTACATTCTTGTGTGTATAGAGGTTGGCTTGGGATTTAAAGCTCATGCCGCACTCTTTGCACTCGTAAGGCCTGAAAAGACATAATTTTCGAGTAATTTTATGATTCTTTTTACCCATTTCCTGAAATAAAAACCTTTCTCCTGTGTGAACTGTGAAGTGTCTTTTCAAAGCTTGTCTCATTCGGAACTCTCTACCACAGACGGTGCAAGCGTAGCGATGGTTCTTTGGATGGTGCTCCGAAACGTGGTTTTTGAACGTAATTTCCTCTGTAAAGGAGACTGAGCATTTGACGCATGTGAAGAAGCCCACGGTGGGAGTGGTTTCTTGATTCTTCGTTAATTCTTGTACAAGATTCTGTCCAAAAAAGAGACAAACAGCTTAATAACACAACTATAGCTTTACAATAACTAAAACATAGACTAGACTCGAACTCGAAGAACTGAAGGACATACTTCAATATCCGGCATGGAACTCGGATTTGGTTCTTCTAAAATAACATGTAAATGGCCCGACACTGTCTGATGGACTTCCAGTTCTTCATTGGTGTCGAAAACCACGTTGCAATGAGTGCAAACAGCCATAAACTCGCCATGTGTCCTCCTGTTCGTGAAAATTTGAAGAATTTTATTAGCAATAATCTTCTTAAATTAATAATTAATGATAAAATAGATTTCTACTTGTGTCTTTGATATCGAACTTGGGTAACAAATGCTTTGTCACAGTAATCACAGGTAAATTTCGCTTTCTTTCGTTTCAACTTGGGCCGTTTGCCAGGAATCGCTTTACTGGTAGCCAAAGACTCTGTTTCGCTGTTTTCATCCAGTTCTTCTTCCTCCTCTTCCTCGTCTTCTGGCTCTAAAGCAAGAAAATTTGACAAAAATGTAAAAAACTGACACCAATTAACAAAAATCGAGACAATGGGGTCTTAAACAGTACAAATAAGTGCTAGATTTACCAGAATTGACTAATTCTGCGTCTTGGTCTTCAACGTTGTCTTCCTCTACAAGATCTTCAGCATCTACCACGCCTTGTTCTTGCAAGATCTTGTCGAGTTCTTTGCCTTGGACTAAACTTTCGAACTTTAAGGGTACTTTTCGGCGTCTGCGACCTGGTCCTGTTTCTTCAGGCTCGGGATTGGCGGGTTCGACTTGCTTTTGGGGAATTTCTGGTTTCGGGTCCACGTTTTCCTCGTTGGAAGAAACTACATCTTCTGGTGGATTCTCAACCGGAGGAATTGGGTCTTCTGAAGGCCTGGGTTTCCTCGGTCGGCCACGCTTTCGTTTGGGGAAATCGCGACCTTCAGCGGCGAGGCTTAGGTGATGGTCTGAAGGGAACAAGATTCCCCGGAAGGCTACATCTGCTCTGCTGATGGTTGTTAACTCTTCTTGGAGCTGCTTTTGGACTTCTTCGAGCTGTTTCTTGATGTCTTCTTTAATTTCGCATTTTTTGCGCTCGGCTTCTTCTTTGAGCAACTCGCGGAGCCTTCGTTGGCCAGTGAAGAGCAGATCGAAGAACTGGGAAGTGGCTTCCAGCTGAATGTGGCAACCTGGGCAGATTGAACGAGGATGTTTTCCATCATCGCTTACCTGAAATGGTTTAAAAAAACTACCTAGATACTAAAACATACAAGCATTTCAGGTTTAGAAACAGGTACTATAATTAATATACTTTAATTAAATGGTCTTTTGTTTTGAATGAGGAAATAGTTTATTTACTTACTTGAAGTGGAAGAAAGTGGTTGATGGTTTCTGAAAGAGGAGCTTCGTTATTATACCGCTCAAATATAGGCGTTCCATTAATGACGTCATCTGAGCAAAGCCTACATAGAGTAGAGTCTACTAAATCAATCATTTTGCACAATTCTAAAATAATTTCACGATTTAATTCATGATATGTTTTGACAAGACGACAGGGTGAACTGTCGAATAAGCTGTGACAACGTAAGGTTAGTAGTGGTAAATGTGGGTAGGTGTCGTTGTTGTTGTTGGCTTGGCGGGTTGTGTTTGATTTTGGAATTTGTAAATGGTTGATTGACTGTTGACAAAAATAAATTATTTTATTCATTTCGCCAAACGCTTTCTTGTTTTGTCCTTTTTGCCAGGTAGAGGGATTAGCTTCGCTATTAAATACCATTTAATTGAATGACCTGTCCTTTAGTTGACTGGGGAGTTTAGAAGGGTTATAGTGTTGAGAGCCCAGCATAAGCGTAGTTGTGGTCTAGACACGACAGGATTGGTCCAAATGACGNGTACGCAAAGGAAGTTGGAGCAGTGCTTCAATTCCTGCAAGGCAGATATGCCTCAATATGAAAGAAGCATACTCGAAAAGTGGACCTGTAAAGCTGCTCCTGCGGCAGATGGAGGAAGATGATGCTCCGTTAATTTTTTTTTCGCCCTGCTATAATTTTCATATTTTGACTTTTTGACTGTTTTGTTACTGTATCCCTGCCCATTCTGTGATTTTTTTTGTGCTTTTGTATTTGTATGATGTTTTCTTTTATTTATTATGCCATGATAATATTTTGCGCTTTTTTGTATTCTGATTTTCTTAATGCCCATTTCGTGATTTTTTTGGTGGTTTTTGCGCTTTTATGTCTTTTTGCTTTAGTTTTGTTTTGCCCTTTCTTTAATTTTTTTTTGCTTCTATATTTATTCACTTTATGTTATTGTGACTTTTAAAATAATGTAGTGTGTGTATACTTCGTGATTCGTTAGTAGCTAATCAGCAACTTTTTTAAATACAATAAAAAATTATTTTGAAAATTAGCACTAAATAATCGGCACTGAAAAAGAGTACGGTCGAGCGTTTATTTTGAGTATTCGAAAATATAAATTTGAGATAGTAGTCGTCAAATACTGAGAGGTGATAAACTCATTTTTAGCGCTGCTTGGCCCATTTTTGAGACCTGAAATCTACTCATTTTGAGAGCTTAGACATAGCTCCTTTGAGAACTAGCCTCTCATCTATTTTTGAGAGCAACAAACCACTCAAATGGTGCCCATCGTTTTGAGTACCGTTTCTACTCATTTTGAGAGGAATTTGTTTACAGTGTAATAGAGTTTGTAGTAGTATTTCTTTATTTACGCCTTTACCGCCTCTGATTATATGATCGATACTTACGATAATAATTTTTTTGTTACTTGAGTTCTCCCATTGTCTTTCGTTGATCGACATCGGTATTTCGGTATGCTATACGTTGTATAGAATTTGGTGGTTGAGGAAGTGTTCTGCTACGGAGAATGTCAAAGTCCATTGTTGTTTGCTTTCCTTCCCTAAGTCTATTTAAAAGCTCTGCGAATAATAAATCATCTTTTTGACGCATAATTTGTGTGAGTTCATAAATTTAAAGTTGTCTAACCATATATGTTCTGCTAAACATCGTGTTCCCGTGAACGAGTATTTGAAAATTGGTTGTGCCTTGGTTGGAGGTAATTGGTAAAGATCACCGACGCAAAGTACGGATTTTCCACCGAATAAGTTTTTAGAGTCGAAGATTTCTTTTAAACGGAAGTCAATGTAACATAGCATATTTATACCAACCATAGAAATCTCATCTATTATGAATAATTTAACGTCACGGTATAGAATAGCTAATTCGCAACGGATTTGTGATTGCAATCTTAAAAAAGTGTTATTGGCGTCGAACATTTTTCCAGCTGGAATATGGAATGTGCTGTGTATAGTTGAGCCGCCAACGTTGATAGCTGCTTTTCCTGTATAGGCGGTTTTAATAACTTTCCTGTGGTCACACTGTTCGGGAACTATGACCCTGGGTATAAGGGAAAAGGGATTTGCGAGTCTGGGAATAAATCCAGCAGGTCACATCTGTCTAAT
>JAGJRO010000947.1:0-10523 GCA_022832285.1 Lepidurus apus apus
CATCGCGCGATCGCCGTAGCTTGCCGTCCTGCCGGGCCGAGACCCGCGCCTGAGAGCCTTTGGGCAAGTTTCGGGTCGGCTTCGCAGTCGAGAGCACATCCCCTGGCAATGGGACCGCGCGAGGCGGCTCTGACTTTGCGGGTAATGCTTGCTTCATGGCGTACAGCGGAGCCCGCACGTCACGGCGCGAAGAAAAAGTCAGTTTTTTGTGATCGAGCTTGTAAATTATCCAAAACACTTACAGACTAGCTTGAGCATTCAAAAGAAAGATAATGGTGCCGTCCCTACAAATCGAGGGTCCGATTTTGAATGCGCTAATAGGTAAAGGCGCTAGGTCTCCGGCCAACTGTCCCCCCGTGTTATAAGGATAGGGAAATTTGAATTNCCACTAAATAATTCATTACTCGGTTAATATGCATAATTGACACAGGGGTTCTTCAGCCAGAACACTTCTTTTGGTCTCCTCTATAACATATTTTTCTATCTTTTTTTCACTTGACTCCCCCTTTAAGAACGTACATTCCATAGTTGCTAAAAGCCCGCGCGCGTTTTACGCGTCGCGTCGTTTTTATATGTAAATTACTGGGGACTACCGATTTTCGATTTTTTAGTGGGAAGTTTGTTGTATATTTTTACGCAGGTTCTTTGGAACCAAGCTTGTTTAACATGTCGTCGTACGCGAATGCACTGAATGTACCCAACAATTTGCCTCGATTACCGCCTTTGCCGCCATGGCACCATTTATCATTGCACAATATGTTTATGACGCCGACGCATCACCCCGCTGAACGTCGCCTCACGAGCGATCCGAATATTCAAGTGACCTTAGAAAATGAAGAATTATGGGAAGAGTTTCACAAATTAGGTACCGAAATGATCATCACCAAACTCGGACGGTAATTTGCGTCTTCGACTTGTTTTTTGACCTTTTTTGAAATTTTCCTTTCTTTTAACACAGACGTATGTTTCCAACAATGAAAGTCAGCTTGACCGGTCTAGACCCGCAAACGAAGTACTACGTACTGATGGATTTGACGTTAGCCGACGATTCCAGATTCCGTTTTTGTGCTTCCTGGGTTCGGGCGGGGAAAGCCGAACCACAGTTTCCATCCAGAATCTATGTTCATCCCGATTCTCCCGCTACGGGATCCCAATGGATGAAACATGAAATCTCCTTCCAGAAGGTCAAACTTACGAACAACACCATGGACCAACAAGGCCACGTAAGGTCATCGGCATATTCCATAAAGTCAAGTGAACTAACAACAATCATAAATTTAGTTGTTTATGACCTCGATGCATAAGTACGTTCCCCGGATCCACATTGTACCAGCATCAGACTGGTTTAGTTTGCATGTCGGTGTTGGACAATGCAACACGTTCGCATTTCCGGTTGCCTCCTTCATCGCTGTCACAGCCTATCAGGTAATTTCTGTTCACTATAATGGTATTTTTCTGGAAAAAATTATAACGTCTGTTTTAGAACGAGCGAATAACACAATTGAAGATCGACAACAATCCTTTCGCCAAAGGATTTCGGGAGAACGGTCAATTGCGGGTGCGCAAACGCCAAAACGAGGACGACGCTGCAAACAGCACAGGTAAATCATAAAACGCACATGCTATAACATACCAGTGCTAATCTTATGTGTGGACAGGTAAGCGGTCCAGGGCGAATAGCACCAGTTCTGGAGAAGAACCACGTTGTGAATCATGCGTATCTTCCGTTTCTTCAGTGGACGATTCGCGGAAAAGCCCTCAGATGATTCACTCTAGCTTTTCGACCCCGTCGAAGTCCGAAACGGAACATGCGCAAGAAAGCAAAGTATTGCCCGTGCACACGTTAGGCTTACCCCCACCTCACCTATACGGAAATCCGTTCTGGTACCCGAAATTGCCCTCGTTATCCTCATCTTCTACCATGCACGTTCCTATGGCTCCGCCTCTAGCGCATTTGTTCCCGTTTCCGTTCCCACCTCCTAACCCTTCCACTTTTCTCCCTTTTTATTCTCACCATCATCGCCCCGATTATTTCAGTTATCTTTCTTCGTTTCCTGCAGTTAAATCTCCTACAAATTCGTAAAAAAAAATATAAGAAAGATCTTGGTATTTTAGTCCAGAATCTCCTATGTAATCAACGATATCGAAAACTTTAGTCCTTTGTCATACCAAAAGGGTGCCATAAATGTGCCTTGGAATTGCTCTTTTGTCCTGTATTATGGGTTTGCATGTCACGTGCCAATGTATCGGTGTACAGTTCTAAGAGTTTTTATATAGTCGTACAACGGCCTTCAAATCGATTCTGGTGTTCTAAGGTGATCCTAACTGACCTTCGAAACAGCATTTCTCTGATATTTGAACAGACCGCCAGGCGGCAGATGGCGTGTGTGGTCACAGAACGTAACCAAATAAATATTTTAGCCACCACATGCACTTGTGTAGCAGTGTTCTGGATCTTAAAAAGATTAGATCAGGTCAGATCAGATCAATCGGCCATTTTTGATCTGATCGGTGTTGACCCTACATTGGCAGTGATCGTTGTTTTCGTGAAATTTACCGATCCAAAAACAGGCCGTCTAGTGGCCACTGTTCGGAATTTTTTCTATTCTGTTTGCAACACCGTTTATTCCTACTCTTGTTTTACATAAAATGATCGGAACTTTGATCTGATCTAAACGATTTGGATGTTTTTGATCGGATCTAAATTTTCTGAAATTTTGCAACTTTTGATCTGATCGGCTTGACAGAAGTTAACGGCGATCGGAAATGATCTAAGATCACACAAAAAGTATCTATCCAGAACACTGTTGTGTAGCCTGTTTGTTCCTTGATATGATATACAATGATCTAAGTGAATAGAAAAGATTAAGCATTGGCTAGCCGGACCCTTTCTTGTTTACTAAAAGCAGCAACTCTCGCATAAAAGCGGGTTCAGCCATGTTTGGGGAGGAGCCAAATTCCATTAATTCAATTCCGAATTCCATTGGGAACCTGGTGCAACACTTTTTTGCACTGAGTGCCACAAATTCACTGTTGCAACACACAATTTTGCGGCACAACACACAATTTTGTGGCATTCAGTGCAAAAAGTGCTGCACCAGGGTTCCCAATGGAAAACGCTATAAGCGATCCTTATTTGGCTTCAGGTGGGGTATTGCACACTATATAAGGTTAGGTTAGGTTACGTTAGGCTAGGTTAGGTAGGCTAGGTTAGGTTAGGTTAGGTTAAGTTAAGTTAAGTTAGGTTAATTTTAGACACCTCCTACAACATGGCTGAACCCGCTTATGCGGCTTGCTGCTTTTAAGACACCTCCCACAGAACCCGCTTTTATGCGAGAGTTGCTGCTTTTAGTAAACAAGAAAGGGTCAGGCTAGCCACGTTAAGCTAGCATGACCCTTTCTGTTTACATCTAAAAGCAGCAACTCGCATAAAAGCGGGTTCAGGCATATAGTAGGGGTGTCTTAAAAGCAGCAAACCGCCTAAGCGGGTTCAGCCATGTTGTAGGAGGTGTCTAAAAGCAGCAAACGCATAAGCGTCCTAACCTAACTTAACCTAATCAACCTAACCTAACCTAACCAACATAATCTAACCTAACTTAGCCTAACCCAACCAATCTAACTTAAGCTATCCTAAATGTAACGTAACCTAAAATGCCCAGCCTGGGGCGAAATAAGGCTGGTATGGTTTGCTGCGGATCGCTGGGCGACCCTCTAACATGGCTGAACCCGCTTTTATGCAAGTTGCTGCTTTTAGATGTAAACAGAAAGGGTCGTGATAGCCAGTGCTCAGGCTAGCCTAACGTAAAAGATTATTGAAAAATATTAATATGAGTGCTGTTGAAGCTCAGCAAGAGGAAATTGAGGTCTTGTCTTCTATTTATGATGGAGATGGTAATTTTCATCAGCTTAGCAACACGGTCTTTCAGTACAAGGTAGAGTAGACGTTCTTCCGTATCCAATCAAACAGTGTCGGAGTTAAGTTCACGGTTATTTTATGTCTTAGTTTGGAGTAGAAGGAACTCCGAGATGCTTCCTCATGGAAATAAAATGGGTAGAGAGTTATCCTAATGAAAAGCCAGTTATTAACATGGATACCTTCTTCAACAGTCATATGTAAATTCCTCTAGCCTTTGTGTGCCTTGATATTTGACTATGTAACTTATAACTTATCTTGTTGGCTTTAGCATTGGATCCGTGAAGCAGAAAGTAACCAGCAGTTTACTTGAAGAAGCTGAACAATTCTTAGGATGTGCCATGACATATTCATTGTTCGAATGGACGAAAGAACACCTATCAGAATTACTGGAAGATCAGCCGGATTCGTTTGATGTAATCGCTCCCGCTTTGGAGGAATTGTCCCTCGACGAGGACAGAGAAGAGAAAACCGACAAGGGAATAAAGAAGGAGCACTTAACCAAAGCTCAGAAAAGAAGACAGTGGACTCGCATGGACGGTAGCACTGGCGAAAAAGTTCGCGGCTGGAATTGGACGGACGTTATCAAACACCTCTCACAAACGGGCCCAGGGAAACCTTGCGAAACGTGATGAGATTACATATCTTTGTATACATATGTCCGTGGCACTTTGAAATAGAAGAATTTCAACTTTTACTCCACAGTCGCATTATTTTTCTATTTCATAACTCCCCGTAACGTGCTTTCGCATCTAATTTTAAAACCAATGCTTTTTTACTTCGTTTGAATTCCTTATAGAATCGTCTGATTTATCTGTTGGTTTAAAAGTCACTCGACATGGAGAAGCCTGAACGTGAGAATGTCGGTAAAGCAGGGTAAGTTGAATCATTTAAATTATCCGCTATAAGTCTATCGGCGTGTTATGATTAACAAGCTATACTCGATCACAATACTTACGCAAGCGTTTTGCGGGCTTTTTAGTTTTGTCAAACAATCTTACTAGTCTGTAGTCAAGACTCAAGAGATTACGTAAGCGGAGTTGCTGTCTTTGTAGGACGTTTAATTACAACTCCTGTGTTAGATTATAAGACAAATCTGAAAACCATACAATCAGTAATATCGTCAAACAAGTTTAGAGCATTTCGTATATCGTCGTGTAGTGAATTAACTGTATTTTATTGCTGGAGGTTTACCGTACGTTACACGGACAGGTACAAATGTTTTTTATTTCTACATTTTGCCTCAAGCGAGTCACTAACCCGCTAGCATATTTTTTTGTGAAGAAAAGAGTATACAGAAGCAATTGGGGAGTTCGTTAGGTTGTGGAGCATATAGATGACTAAAAAAAAGGCCTGCATGACCACGCTATAACCGGTTCTCGTCTAGTTGAACTCAGTAGCCAAACATTTCAGTATCACAGAGCGTATAGACGTGATTGCGTGCATTGTTAGAAGTTTGGCAAGTTTTATCACTTCCTTTAACTGTTAAAGGTAACACATTCAACGTCAGTCGAAACGATGTATTCAATTTTCGTGGTTCTTTCAGTTTCGTTTTTTTTTTTACTTTTAGAAGTTCGCGTAATTGTATTTAATTTTAATAAATTTTTTGTGTCACAGAATTCCGAAGATGCCGCCTTCCGGCTCGCAGACAGACCCTTCTTCGGGTGCTCTGCTAAGTACTTCATCTTCTCCAACTCATGAACACGAAAACGCACACGCGCATTCGGCGGAAAAAAAGAAATCCGGGGTGGAAACGCGAGAATCATGGGGCAACAAAGCGGAATTTGTGCTAGCATGTATTGGATATGCGGTTGGACTGGGGAACATGTGGCGCTTTCCATACTTGTGTTACAAGAGTGGCGGAGGGGCGTTTCTTATCCCGTACTTTATCATGCTGTTTGTCTGCGGAATTCCATTGCTTTTCATGGAGCTTGCAATAGGACAGTATACGCGCCAAGGACCTGTCGGAGCGATGCAACGACTCAGTCCCATCTTCAAAGGAGCGGGATTGGCAACTGTTATTATCTCTTTTTTATTAGCAACATACTACAATGTTATTATTGCCTGGGCCATGTTTTACTTCGGATCGTCTTTTAGCTCACCATTACCTTGGGATGGATGCAACAATACATGGTCTACCGAGGATTGTTGGGCTCCTTCGGGAGGAGGAGCAAGACCGAACTACTCTGTTCCCGCTCCGCAAGAATTTTACGAGTAAATCTAAACAGTCCTGAGAAGAATAAGTGCTAATAGTTTTCCACCATTTGTGTAGCCATGCCTTGTTGCAAATTAGCTCCGGATTGGAGGAACCTGGGGCTATTCGATGGGAGTTGCTGGGTTGTTTAGCCCTCGCTTGGGTTGTCGTCTACTTCTGCTTGTGGAAAGGTGACATGGCAGTTTTTCGAACTCGTCTTCCGAAATTTTAATTTAAAAAATCTGAAAGGTATTAAGTCGAGCGGGAAAGTGGTTTACGTGACGGCAACTTTACCTTACGTTCTCATTATCGCTTTCGTTGTAAGAGCGGTTACTTTAGAAGGGGCTGACTTGGGGTTGCAGTACTTCTTTTATCCGAAATGGGAACTTTTACTGGATGCAAAAGTAAGCTTGTTTTCTTTTACGATTTTCGATTTAGCTGAGCTATTGTCTGGAATGGAAACTACTAAATGCAAAAGTAAGCTTGTTTTCATTTCTATAAGCCAGTTCGGCGAATGTTATTTATGGTAGCGTGGCCGAGCGGTCTAAGGCGCTGGTTTAAGGCACCAGTCTCCTCGGAGGCGTGGGTTCGAATCCCACCGCTGCCAAGATCTTTTTATTTTGTTGCTATTTAGTTGCATTTTTTAACGGTTTTCTTTAGAATTTAAGTATACTGTCGAAATAACAGTATACTATATATAGTGTATAGTATACAATATTCGGTTGAGTTTATTTGAGTTTTATTTGACTTGAGTATGACTCATAAACTCAATCGAATATGCATATTTTATACCATACAGTGTACTGTGATTTTGATTGTATAGTATATACCACAGTATACAGGTTTAGGTTAGGTTGTGACCTTTTTTTAACTGCACTGGGAGGTTTGCGAATGTAGTACAGGACCCTTTGATGTTATGGCCTTTTTTACCTGAATGTACTCTGGGGACCGAGAAGGTCGGTCCAAAACCTTTATATTGGAAAATATCCGTGTTATCCTACTGTGTAAACCTTTATACTGTGCTATATACTGCGGTCAAAATTGCTTGAATTATATTTAGCTATTTAATTCTGCACCAACGGTGGTGTTTCTAGCTCCGATTCCCTGAT
Source organism: Lepidurus apus apus (assembly GCA_022832285.1). Lineage (NCBI taxonomy): Eukaryota > Metazoa > Arthropoda > Branchiopoda > Notostraca > Triopsidae > Lepidurus > Lepidurus apus. Next base: position 7,217 of record JAGJRO010000947.1, read on the forward strand.
TGCATTGAGTTTATTTGACTCGAGGCAACAAGGTAGCGTGGCCGAGCGGTCTAAGGCGCTGGTTTAAGGCACCAGTCTCCTCGGAGGCGTGGGTTCGAATCCCACCGCTGCCAAAATACTTTTTGTCTCTTCTCCAATAGTTCCTTAAAACACTATTAATAGCTTTTCTTAACTTGTATTTTTATTTTATTTTCGATTAAGTTATGTTGTATTGTATGAAGCACTTGCCACATATATGGTTGTATTTTTCTTGTTTCTTTTTATCCAGGTATGGGTAAATGCTGCCGCCCAAAATTTCAATTCCATCGGGATCGGTTTCGGTTCCTTGATCGCCTTTTCATCGTACAACAATTTTAACAATGGTCTTTTAAGGGACACGCTCATTATATCCCTGATTGATGCCTTTACTTGCATCTTAGCCGGGGTGTGCGTCTTTGCAGTGCTTGGGAATTTGGCATTCGAGCAAGGAAAGACTGTCGACGAAGTGGTCACGAGCGGTAAGATTGTCTAACTTTTTTTTACGTCTACTTCTACTCCAATTTAAAAATTATTATTACAATAAAGGACCTGGCCTGGTATTTGTGGCTTACCCTCAAGCATTAGCCAAAATGCCCTTACCGCGAATCTGGTCTGTCGTGTTTTTTGGGATGCTTTTATGTCTTGGTATCGACAGTCAGGTACATTGTATTCTAGCTTAGCTTCTCAGGAGGAAATTAATTATCTTGACCTAGTTTGCGACCGTGGAAGTTATCGTTACGAGCTTAAAAGACGCGTATGGTCCTTGGATTCACAAATATTTAAAACGACATGAAGTTCTGGTGCTGCTAGTCTGCGTCATTTCGTTCGTATGCGGGTTTCCTTGCATTACTCAAGTAAAGGGGCAGATTTTCTGAATGAAGAGGCATGAGGAAAGAAAGTCATTCGGATCTTTTTGTAGGGGGGCGTGTACTATTTTCAACTTATTGACTATTATGCAGCTGCCATATCTTTGATGTATATCGCGTTTTTCGAAGTGGTGGGTGTGGTCTGGGTCTATGGCGCTGGCAGATTGTCCAATAACGTGCGAGATATGACTGGTGCCTTACCTCCTCTTTATATTCGCTTTTGCTGGTGGGCAGCGGCACCTTGCCTTATCACGGTAAGTGGCGAACATCTCTACCGCTATGCCAATTTTAGTGTCATTACTTATTTACTTTTTCAGGCCATATGGATTTTTAGTTGGATTGATTACGAAGAACCCACGTACAATAATGGAGCCTATGTGTACCCGACGTGGGGTATTGCCTTAGGGTGGTGCTTGGCCTCCTTGTCTTTGGCAGCGATCCCGATTTTAGGCATCGTTGCAATTTATAAAGCTAAAGGCGATAGTATTAAAGAGGTAATGTAATTAAACTTGCGTAATAAAAGTTGTTTTACATAATTTTATTGCAGAAATTCTTGAATTCGATCCGGTCGTCAATTAAAGAATGCCCATGCTGTGGGAAAACGTTAGATGAAACAAAATCAGCTCACAATGAAGATAGTTTACTACAACTTACTAACTTTGCCAGTGAGTTAGTATGACCCCTTATTTTGGGGAAACGCAGCTTTTATTTGTGGAAAGAGAAAACAAAAATGATCTCGATTTCCAGTGCAAGAAGTTTCGTTAGGTGGTTTCTATTAGCTGCGTTTTTGCAGCTAGAAGTATAGATTCACAATAGGTAAACATGGGATCACAGCTCGTTCAGGGAACCCAAAAGTAGTTAGTAAAGCTTTATTAGCGAGAATTTCTGTATTGTGTAAAATTGAAAATACAATTCCATCACAAACAGCGTCAATTCGTACAGTGTACAATAATTTTGTAAAAACATGTACAAATGAACCGCCTGTAAACATTGTACAGCACAGCAAGACTTCGAAAACCAAAGCATGTACATTTCATACTTATAGGTGAAAAGAACTTTCGCAGATTTAAAAACGAGGGCATTGCAATGGCGATTTTCGCAGTTAGTTAAATAAAGTTATTTACAAATGATGATCGATAAGATTTGCGAACAAGAAGCGCTCCCAACTTTCCGGCTGTGGTATTTCATCAGGATTCCTTCCATTTATGGCAGTGACTTGTTGGTTTTCACTATTCACTATGACTTTTTCGTTGCCCCTATTACGGCTGACACGGAAGCAAAAGTCAAACCCTAACGGTGAAATCTAAGGCAACGCGACACAAAGACGACTCGACACAAAGACCCCGACGCAAGGGGTTCGCAACTTGCTTGTAACCTCGTACACCCTGACTAGTCGGTTACAATTTTTCATCTTTGTAACCTTTGTAACCGTATTTTGTAGCTTAGTAACCGTACTTTTGTAACCCATTAATCTTCCTTCCACCCGAAACTCCAAGCTCCCTAACTTTCGTTTGTATACCTGCTTTCTGGTTTTAAAAAAGTCTTGGTTCTTATTACTCAGACCTAACTCACTGCATAGTGGCTTTTCCTTCTCGACATCACGCGATTGCCGTAGCTTGCCGTCCTGCCGGGTCGGGACCCGCGCGCACCCTAAGGGCCGATTCCCACTTAGCAAATAAGAACATAACAGCTGCACAAGCGAGGCACAAGAAAGGGAAAGGTGAACAATAGACTTTCAGGGGTTTCAGCTAACTTCCATAGCTTCATCGACAGAAAGGGGTTGGACTAAAGAAGGGGATTATGGTCTTCGTAATTAGTTTGGCTCCGCCTGTGGCTCGCAAATGACAACAGGTAGTCCCACGGAGGCATAGTATGATCATAAGCATAAGGCCTTATGCTCTCAGTGGGAATCGGCCCTAAGAAAAAAAAAGAAAAAAAAAGTTTTTCCTTGTTACGTAGCATTTGGCGGTCGCGATAACTTGGGCAAAGCCATTGCGCGCTGGTTAAGGCCACGGTGGAGCCTAGGCGCTTATGGGCAAATTACATTGGAGTTTCGGTGCACGATTTGGCTAATATAGCTACATTATTTTACAAATGTTTCTTGATAGTAAAGTTCAAAAACTTATCTAGTTTGTAATGAGCGTGGCACTTTTTTGAAAAATCAATCAGAAAATTTTGTAGAGGCGGTTAAAGTTTTGAAATTTTTACAAGTAATGAATTTTGAAATTATGTTCCACTCATTACAAAAAGCATTTTTTTTTAAAAAAAAAATTGACGTATACACTATGCAAATCCGAGCCTCCATTTCGGAGTAATCGTTGACACCGCTTTATAATTTGTTCTGAATTTTTCTTGAAAAATTGTGGCGCCACCACTTCTGCTGCGGCCAACATAGGAAGGTCACTGTTAGTTCAGGAAAAGAG
>JAGJRO010000955.1:0-18346 GCA_022832285.1 Lepidurus apus apus
ACTCAGGGGTAAGATTCGGTCCGGTATTCAAGCATTCATTGATAGAGGGACTTCCGGAAATACTGGCTGACCCGTCAAAAACGATTCGTACCTTAATAGTGGTTTTATCCATACATATAACCGGATGATGAGCAAGGTAATGAATTGGCCGCTGTACCGGTTCCTTCAGATGGATGGAAACGGGCTCAAGATAATCTTTTTCCACATAAGTGTTGATAATTTGGTTGTAATTCGAAAGTAATTGCGGAGAACGGCGTAGTCGCTTAAGGGTAGCTTGTAATCGGGTCCGAGCAAATTCAAAATTGTCCGGGAGAGAACGAGGCTGATCCTTCCACGGAAGAGCTACAGAATACCAGAGTCCATCAAAGGTAAGAGATTCCTTAATTTGTGACGATGACACATCCTGAGAAAGAGCACGTGATTCATCAGGAGAGATTCCCATAGTCTCTAGTTCCCAAAAGGAAGACAAATCAATTGCCGGAACCGTCTTGACAACAGGGGATGCTTGAATTAACAGGGAAACAGACGGCATGGAAGCTGGAGAAGGAGATCTCGGTACAGGTCCATGAAGTAGCCAACCGATTCGGCTATTTATGACAACAGGTCCACCAGGTATTTGCACAATCTCACCCGTTACAACATTCCAATATTGATCACTGCCAATTAGCAACTCAAAGGGTTTCGTCAACCTAGGAGGGGTAATCTTATCTGCAAGCGATTCACATCGTCGAGGTAATTTGGCCAACCAAGATCCATGGGTTATGGTAGGTAAAGCCACGCAGACAACAGGAACTTCAGTCGCTTGCAGTGTAAAGCGCTGGTGGCGAGTACGAAACCCAGAAAGCTGAAAGAATACACGTGCACCTTGCCGTGGGGAAGGTTCAGTCGATCCAAAAGTACACACCATAAAACGACTTTGGCCAACTTCAGTCAGTCCAAGCCGTTGAGAGAGAGCTTGAGTAATGTACGTCTTTTGGCTCCCCCCATCCAAGATACAACGTACTTGTTCTTCGCCATTCGGGCCCTTTATGTAGACAGTAGCAGCCTGCAATGCAACGTCAAAAGAGTCGTCTATGTTCGATAACGCAGCAACAGACTCAGAGGGTGACTGAGAAGATTGAGAGGTAGGAGAGCGGGGCGTACGGTCTTGAGAGCGATTAAATGAATTACGACCACAGATAGACGTATGATGTGATCCTCGACAATTATGGCACTTACGGTATCCTGTTGGACAAAGACGTGCCAAATGTCCGGGTTTCAAACAATTAAAACATCGTCGATTATTGCGCAGTGACATATGTCGTTCTTCCACTGACTGCGAACATTGAGGCGCATTATGATCAGCATCACAAAAGGGACAATGGCGATCTTCCTGAACAGGCGAGACATCCGTGGTCATTAATGCTGAAGCTGTAGGAATCTTCGACATTACTGGGTTACGTATCGAAGATTCAAGTCCCCTTCGAGAACGGAGAATGAAATGGGTTTCACGACTTTTAATCTCATTTTGTAGAAAACTCATCAGAGTGGTAAGGGACAGGGCTCCCTGATGTTGACGATTATATTCAAGTACAATGTCGTCGGGGATTTTATCCAATAAAGCAGTGGGAAGTAAAACTTCAAATGAACTCGGAGGCACTTTTAACCCCTTCAGAGCGTTCAAATGTCCCTGACAATTATCCAGAAAGGTTCTCAATCAAACCACGTCATTAGATGATCTGACCGGTGTGAGTTCTAACAGGGCCTTCATGTGGGCTGAAATAATTAAGTCCTCCCGTCCAAATCTAGATTGAAGAATGTCAACTGCATGCGAATAGTTGTCATCTGTTAACGGGAGCGACGAGATGGCATTAAGGGTGATCCCGAAGATAAGAACGCAGATAGGTAAATTTCTCAATAGCAGACAGATTCGGGTTTTCATGGAAGGTCTTCGAAAAAGTATCCCAAAACGTCTGCCAATGGTAGACACTTCCAGAAAAGGGCTGGATGGCTAATTTCGGGNTAAGAACGCAGATAGGTAAATTTCTCAATAGCAGACAGATTCGGGTTTTCATGGAAGGTCTTCGAAAAAGTATCCCAAAACGTCTGCCAATGGTAGACACTTCCAGAAAAGGGCTGGATGGCTAATTTCGGGATTTTCACATTAAAGGTTGCAGAGGAAGCATTCGACACGGGAGTAGCCTGGCTCACTGGATGGAATGCCGAAGAACCGGGAAGAGGAGGACTAACCGTATTGGAAGGAATAGGAGTGGCAACATTCGCAGGATATGATGTAGGGAAACCGGAAGGAGAAGGAATAACCGGAGAGACAGAAACAAGGATCCGTTGGGCTTCAGCTTGCAGATTTCCATAAATACGATTATCCCGATTAAAACTATCGAGATGAGATTGATACACGTCCATATCGATGTCGTCATCCATAGCCTTAAGAACTTGGTTGTGAACCTTTTCAAAATCCTTTATAAGCTTGGTAAACTGTGGTAAGAGTGTCTCCACCTTTCCGGTAAAACGATTGTTGAGGGCATCTTGGATTTCATCGGCCTGTTCAACCAACACTGCTCGAATACTGTTTTTACACACAATTGCCCTTCGCAGAGCAATGGACAAGGATGGCGGGGCTAAAACAGAAGCTTCCATTTTAAAAACAAGGTACTGAGTGGCACAATATTCCAGTTACTGATATCCGACCCCGGAGGACCAAAAATTGTTCCACTAAACACTTTAAACTAAACTAAAATCACATAAGTTAAATGTTGCTGTATTTTATCTTAGAAGTCACTCACACAGCAAAGAACTTGGTCTGTACGTCAAGGTTATAGATCTAAAACCACCCTGCTCAATCCATACCACTGCCCTTTTATACCAGGCCAATGGCCTTAGGTCAGTAAAAGACATACAAACATAAAAATACAAACATTCCAAACGAAACCAATCCAAGGTCAGGGGAAAAGACAGAAAGGGATAAAAAGGGATAAAAGTATCGCAACAGTACCTGTACGCCAGTGGTCGTCAAACTGGGAGCCGCGGCTCCCAGGGGAGCAACGGTTCTTTGGAAAAAGCGAGTGTTTTGCCATGGACCGTAGTCTATTTTTGCTATCATTGAGAGTTGAACACTGGTATAACTAGGAACATATACTAGAGAATATCTGTACCGTATATAAACTGTACCCAACATAGGTTTAGGCAGAGCTTTGCCAACTCACCCCTTGCACAAGTTCTGTAAATAGTCAATCATTTCAAGTCGCTATTAAATTCCTTTTAATCGTCAGTTTAAAGTCTTGGAAGTTATTTGGTTGACGCCTATAACTGGTCACTAAACAATCATACGAACTTATCCTTTTCATTAAACACAACGCAGGGACCCTTTTCTCTTTTTTTTCCAATTTAATAGGGGCTTGAGCATAGCTCGTTGCCTCTTCTTTATTGACTATTACTTTTTTTGAGTTACACAGACTTTCGTACCAGGTATATTGGTAGAAAATTGGGGACATTTAAAAAAAAAATAAAGTATAGGAACGAAATTAGGGATTACAATAATTTACTTTTGGAGAAAAATAGATAGCTTGGGCGTATAACAATTGTTTTAAAGTTCGTGGTAAATAGGGGGAGTTACATTATATGGAGAAAAAAAGTCATTTGGTAAAAAGGAACATTTTAAATAACGCATTTGTTATATGGGAACAGTGATTTTTGATTTTAAAGTTGTAAGATTTTTATTGCGGAATTGATATAGTTGGTGATTGGGATGAAGATTTTTTGGTTAGTTAAGATTTGTTCGGGTTTGAAATGTAGTTTGTTTTGACTTAGTGTTCTAAGTAAGATGGCTCTATGATTGTTTAACAGTGGGCAGTGAAAAAGTATATGAGTTAATGTTTGACGGAAGTAGTTAGTGCAAGGACAAATCATGTTAGGGGTTTTTTAATCCGAAATAAATATGATTTTGTGGGGAAGTGTGTTGTTCTTAATTTGATAAGTGTAGATATGATTTTGCGTGTATGACTAGATTTGCAAATAGATTTTGAGAATGGATTGATGTTTAAATCGTGGAGGGGCGAGATTTGTGTATTCCATTCTTCTGTCCATTTCAGCAAAATGATTTGTTTAATTGATTTTTTAATATCTTTTTGTTGATGTTTTTGTAGAGGATTTTGTTTTTTTGTCATTTCGATAAAGAGTGAGCATGAGGCATACCGTTTATGTATGGGAGTTGATGTGGTTAAGGTGTTTGTTTTGTGTGCAAATCTTAGAATTCTTTCTAATTGTAAAAGATCCAATGGGGGTATTCCTGTTTCTATCTGTAGAGCTGATGTTGAGGTGGTCCTCAGAGCACCAGTGATGAGAAGGAGTGCGTTTCTGTGGAGTGTTCGTAAAGGTGGAAATGAAGAGAGTTTAACATTACTCCAAGCAGGTAATCCGTAAAGTAATTTAGAGTAAAGTATGCTTAGAATTAAAGTTCTTAATTGATTAGTTTTTATAGTTGGAAGGAAGTTAGTTAATTTTTTTAGTCTGGTTAAGATATAGTGGCCTTTTGAGGATAGATGGGCGGTGTGTTTTTTCCAATTTAATTTTGAATCGAATATAATTCCAAGGTAGCGTACTTCATCTTTTGGAAGAATGATTTCTTGTCCCCATTTAAGTGGTAGATTTTGTATAGTTCTTTTTCTTGAAAAGTGAATGAGTTCAGTTTTTGTTCTCGAGAAAGTTAGTTTTACATGCTCACTCCACTTTTCTAAGTCTTTTAGTGCTTTTTCGAGGGTTTTAATATTACCTTTTTCTGATTTGCCACTGATTAAAAGAAGTAAGTCGTCTGCAAAAGCCTGAATTGTTAATCTTTTACTTTTGATAATTTTCAATGCATCGTCAATGTAGATTAGAAAGAGGATAGGGGAGAGGGGCGAGCCTTGAGGAACACCTTGTTTTATATGGAAATATTGAATTGTATAAGGGCCGTATGTGCTGTATCCTGTTCTATTATCTAAGAAGCTCTTAAGCCAATTGATTAAGTTGATAGGGATCTTTTTCTTTCTTGCTTTTTGAAGTAAAACTGCATGGTTGACATTGTTAAACGCTCCATGAATGTCTAGTAATAGGGCCGTGGTAATTTTCCCTTTATCAAAACCATGAAGGATATTATCTGAGAAGTTTAGCATAGCATTTACAGTGGATTTTTGATTTCGAAATCCCCATTGGTTTTCCGATAGGATTTTCTTTTGTTCTAGGTAGTCTGTGATTTTTTTGGCTAAAAATTTTTCTAGGATTTTGCCAAGGTGAGATAGTAGGGCGATGGGACGAAAATTATTGTGGGAGGAATAGTCATTTTTACCTGGTTTTGGTATTGGGAGAATTTTGGTCGATTTCCAAGCTTTAGGAAAATAAGATAGTTTTATGGAAGAATTAAAGAGTGCAGTTACAGCATAACCAATGGATTGCCAAGTCTTTTTAATGAGTATTGGTTGTATATTGTCTTCGCCTGGGGCTTTGAAGAGGGGAAGGTTTTTAATTAATTCTGATAGTTGGTCGTAATCCGGAAGAGCGAAGCTTGTTTGTCTAGTAATGTATAGATGGTCAATTTTATGTACCTGTTTTTGTACAGTAATTTGAGAAATTGGGGTGGTCGGAGCTGGTAGATCTAACATTTTTTGAGTTAGAAAATCTAATTTGTCAGTAATGTGTTTAAAGGGTTTTCGATTATCATCTAGTAGTTGGTCTAATGAGTTTTGGTTTGCGTTTGATCGAAATTTGTGATCTAGTTTCCAGAGAATTCTAGAGTCAGGAGTGTTCATTTTAAGTTGCCAATAGTTCGCTCGAGTTTGGCGACATTTCATAGTGTATAAGTTCCTAGCATCTTTCCAAGTTCTTTCATTGATTTGGGTTGGTGACTTTTTATACAATTTTAGATGTTGTGCTACTAGTTTTCTAAGGAGGTTTAGATCTTTTGTCCACCAGGGATTTTTTTTTTCGTTGAATTGATTTTTGGGATATACTTGCTGACTGTATCGGTAAGGAGTTTAGTTAAAAGTTGTGTGGAAACATCTATTTCTTTAGGACTATTCAGAGAAAATAATTTGTTTTTGTTATTTTCTATTAGTTGTGTTAAGGTATTGTTAATTAGTTCCCAATTGGCCAGTTTATAGTTCCATTGTTCGGGTCTATATTCAACAAAAGGGGCTTTGATTTTTAGGAGGATAGCTTTATGATCAGATTCGTTTGGAAAATCAGGGTTGTCTAGAAGGTGAAGGTGAAGAAGGTGGGAAATTTCAGAAGAAGCGAAAACTAAGTCTATTGTTGATGATTCGCCCTTTTCGTTCATAAATGTGGGGACATTCCATTTATTTAGGAGGATTAAGTTTAAGGAAGTGATAAAATCGTATAGCTGAAGGCCAGGTTTATCCATTTTTTTTTGCCTCCCAGTGCCAGTGATGGACATTAAAATCGCCACAGATAATTATGTAAGCATTTATATTTTCTAATTCTTTCCAGATTTCAGTAAGTAGTGATGAGACTTCATTTGTATGTCTTCTGTAGATTGTAACAAGAATTGTAGGGAGAAGGTTTTTGAAGGAGATTTTGGTTAGAGAATAAAGTTCTCGATATTTTAATATTTCAATGTGGTGGGCTGAATTATTTTTGAAGCTAATAGTACCAATATATGAAAAGTCAGGTTTAGTGGTTTGGAAATTTGAAATTGTTGTAAAGTTAAAATTTGTTGGAGGTTCGAGAATAAAAGCTGCTTGAGAGTTGTGGTTATTTGCTTCACGCAGTGTTTCAAAAAGTTGATTCTTGTTTTTTCGGATATTATGAATTAAAATATTGGTGGAATGAGAAGAAGAGGAATTACATTGAGTTTGGGACATACGAGGGGTTTTTAATTTACTTGTTTTGAGATTTATTGGTGGCTTTTTTATACCTGCTATTCTCGACGGGCACGAGTGATCGAAGGCTGTATGATTTCCTCTGCAGTTGGAGCATTTTAAGCGGGAGTTTGTACATGATTTAATATCGTAATGGAGGTCGGCGCATTTGCCGCATCTTGTAATCTTTTTGGGGCAAAAGGAGGAGAGTTGACCAAATTCAAGACACTTATAACATTGGGTAATTAAAGGAGGTCTAACATTTTCGACTTGGACTGTTGAATTGAAGGCGACTAGGGCTCCGCCTGAAAGAAGTTTAGTTTTTTCTTCCAGTGACGAGCAGGTGTACCAGGCAGATCCGAATTTTTTAGTGCTACCAGGGTTAATCCGTTTGAAGGGATTGGTTTGGAAGTTGATGTTGAGAATAGAATTCTTGTCGCTGAGGTGGGAGCAGATGTCTTCAGGGGTTTCATCTGTGGGGAGCTGATGAATCACAATCTGAAGGTTTGGTTTTCTGTTAACAGCTTTGACAGGTCCCAATTCAGAGAGGGTGGTTTCAGCCAAGATTTCGTTTGATTTTTGTTTTTCTTCGCGGTTTTGGTAAGTAAGAATGAGTTTCTTTGTTTTTGTTTTTCGAACGAAAATGGGGATTGGGGCGCTTCGGTTGAGTTTTTTTATGTCCTTTTCCAAGATTGATAAGAGGTCGTTTCTTGGGATGAATTTATTACCCTTTTCTTCGTCAAGTTGTTGGAGAATCAAGGTGACTTCTTCAATTTCTGGGTCTTCTTGGAAAGTTGAGTTTAGTTTAGAGGTGGATTGTTGAGATGTGGTTGCAGAGTTGTTGGTTTGTTCTGCCGGTTTTGAGGCTCTGAGTTTGCCATTTTTCTTAATTATCTGAGACCAAGCTGTTTCTTTGGGAGGTTCTTCTCTCTGATCGGTTATAGTTCTGGTGGAAGTGTGGGAGTTTCTTTCTTGTCGGGAGATTTCAAGTTCAGTTTTTAGGTCTGAGTTTTGTTGGATCAGGATGTTTAGGGAGCGTTTCAGTTCAGTGTTTTCTTGTAGGAGTAGGTTTTGTTTCTCGACTACATTTAGGATTAAATCCGTTAAAGAATCTAACCTTTTGGAGAGGAAGTCATCAATTGAGAATGATCTTTTTCGAGTAGATTCTTCTCCTGGAGAATTTGATCTTTTGTGGGAATGGGGTTTGTGGCGACATTCATGGCAGTTTTTGACGTTTGGTCTATCTTTTTCGAAAAGAATTCCACAGGAGCTACAATTCAGTAGGTTGGTTTGGTTTTCTTCTGTGTGAGTAGGTTCAACAGATGTAGCGAGTTCAACGGAAATAACAGGTTCAACGGGTATAACAGGTATAAGCGGATCGTCGATTTCTATTTCTGACTCCATTTCAAGGATTGATGACGTCAGCAGTGCGATGAAAAGGATTGGGGACGTGTTCGGGAATGAAGATGAAGGAGTAAAATGAAGTGAATAAACTGAAGTTTGATAGCAATGTAACTAAAAGAGTAACGCAAGTAACACAACGCAATGTAACGATGTTAACACTTTTTAGAACACAAAGTTTTAAGAGTTTTCTGCCTAAATAGGCGGTGAGAAGTCGTTTGTTACATGGTTGGAAGGTGGTGAAAAGTTCGATCTGTAAGAATATTGCACAAAGAAGGCACTGACACTTTTGGTTAAATGAGTTTAGTTTGTAGTTTGGGATGTTTGGGAACTACACAGTTGATACCAATTCAAACAGTATGCTCAGTGGCAGTAGGTTACAGTACGACCGTTCTGGTGCAGCGATGCGACCCCCCCTTTTTCTCTTTTTACTCAATCTAACGAGTAAATTCCTACATCTATATTTTTTAACTTCTCTTGAATGTTTCATGGCAATGTGGTTTCTTGCAACCGGATTCAGCGGGTTACGAACCGCCCGGGAACGGTAAGACAACTGCAATTGAAAATGCCATTCATAACAACTCGAAGTGCTTGGAGCGTATACTTGGCAAAACCGAGTGCACTGTTCGGAAACATGAAACCACCGAACGAATCTTTGATGAATACTGCTGATGTAACTAGTGGATTTTCTGGAAGCTTTTAAATCGCAAATTTATTATACTATTACAGTAAGGTATGTCTGTATTAGAGTTCGATTAACTTGATAGTTTGAAAACGTGCGAACAAGCGGTTTGTGGCTTTCAGCTGTAAGCAAGCAGCAACCGGTGTTATCGCGACTATAAGAAAGTGCTCTTATACATGTTGACATTCGCATTGGCAGAATCGCATTCGCAGATCGCAATCGCAATCACAATCGCAATCGCAGAATGACATTTCGCATTCGCAAAGGCTCTGCGGTTATCCGGTCGATAGGACGGTTGCGATAGCCAACCCTGAGCCCCGCCCACTAAGCAAGCGTTAATAATAAACGACAGCAAACGTGTAGATTGCGTCATGTTAGGTCGACGTTTGGAACTGTCTGTATTCAAGTCGTTTTACGTAGTTCATATAAAACCAAACAGAGAATGTCAGGACTAATGAGAAGTTCATTAAATGTGGGATTAAGTTCAATGCGATCGACGTATACAAGTAAGCACAACTACATTAATATTATAGCTCGAATTAACTGTTATATTGCTTTACTTAAAGCATGGGTAAAGCCTTTAGAAGACTACAAGATAACCGATGAAAATAAACGAGGGGTGATAGTATATCTGTGCAGAGAACCGCTGGTCAGCTTTAAGTCGGAAACAATGACACACTGGTCCTTGTACTTTTACTTCAAAGATAGTGATTTATATATAGTATACGAAGCTGTAGAAGTGAATGGGAAGCTGACACCGTCCCGTAGCGTATATCCAAGTCTACCGCAGGCAGACGAAAAGGAAATGATGCATGACCAGATAGGAACCCTGACCATATCCCTTGCTGCACTACACAGGGCTGCATTAGAAAACCATTTGAGCAATAAGCCTTACTGCGTGGGGAAAAATAACTGCCAAAACTAGACTCTGGTCCTTTGCAACATCTTGGGCATAAGCAAAGAATTGGAAAAGATATCTACTTTTGTTTCAACAATTCAAAAAACCGACATAGTAGTGACCGGAGTTTTGGGTGTTTCTGCAGTTTGTGCGGTTGCTGCATTAGGTATCGTACTAACAGTACTTGAACGTTTGGGATTACAACTTTGAAATACCTATTTACGTTTAGGTTGGTGGGTGTTTTCTGGAAAATCGTCGAAGGAAGAAGACGAAGAAATGTGAACCTAAAAAATTGCCTTGTTTAGATTCGCATTCGGTTGCCTGACTGCTCTCCTGAAATTTCCTGTGAACTCGGTTTAAAAGCTTTTCTTGAGGTGCCTACAAGATTATTTGGTCAAAATAACCTCTGGTTATAATAAACGAGGTCACACTAGAATAACCAGGTAGTTGGTGTGGTTATATCATGGTTATGTCAACCACGAGAAGGAGCAGGTTTATTATCAACAAGGTTTGGGCTCCGCCTTCGCGCGTCTTTCAAATATGTGATCCATATTGCTATTGTAAAAGTACATGAGTAAATGTATATTACATATTGTCACTAGTTCATTTAAGAACTTACCCGAAGTATATGTTTATATGATTTTCTCCTGAAATGTTGCTGTTTTTACAACCTTAACATTCGAATATTGCAATTAACGAACAGATCCGAATTTGGTTTAGGGAAAGTCACGCAAACGTGCTTCGAACAGCCCGAAGAATGCCACGCAATACGAAAGAAGAGGAAAAGGGGTTTTACCAGGCCCGTACCCAGAGTGGTTGGGGGGTTCACCCCCCCCCCCCCCCGAAATTTTTTTCTCCATAACGACATCCACATACTACCCCCCACCCCCCCACCTCGAACCAAAATCCTGGGTACGGCCCTGGGTTTTACCCTTGAACTTTACAAAATTGACGGTGTTTTTTTTCTATCGGGAAATCGAAGAGAAAAATCTACGACAGCTTGCAGAATTACAGTATACCCTCCTTTGCGGACACAGTAGTAATCTGCAGGAAAATCCTTTGGTGCCAAAATGGCGATATGAGTTCGTCTCTTGCTCCAACGCATTGTGGAAAGTTACGTCTGGAAAAGTATTCTACTGTTTCCCTCAGGCGATTTCAGGTAGGAATACGAATCAATTTTCGGCCCAAAGCCTTTACGATAGCCTTGTACTTGTCATTAAACATTTTAACGGCTGTGGATTTGTCAACACCGAAGATCTTTGAAAGGCTACGAAATTCGATGTTCGTTCCCAGCCTCCACAGCGTTAGCGCAATCTTTTTTTCCCAACTGGAATGGGCAATCGAAATTTCGTAGTCCCTCCAGCTAAGCTATTTTTCAGTAAATCGCACAAATGCCCGAATGTACTTTTCGTGACGCGAAAATTTTCTTTCCATTCCTTATTGCTCAACTGATTCAGCATTGTCATCCACAAGCGATCGTCTCTGTCCATTTTCCATTGGACAGAATTAAACAGAGTGCTCTTACCGTTTTCAAAGAAGATGCTCCAGGCTTCAAAATACACGAAGAGTTTAATTATGTAACGTTTTTCCATACTTTCACTTTACGTTTAGCTATATGCTTCACGAATAAAATGGTAAAGGAAAGAGAGCGGTCTGTCAATAACCAAAGCCCGGTGAAAATAACCCTGCTCTTTTTCGTGCTTATTATAACCATGGAATACCCACGCCACTACCTGAATTTTTCTGGTGGGACCTCTCGTTGTAATGACCACAAGGTTATTTTACCGAATAACCACGGTTGACTGCCTAGTGTGACCTCACTCCTAATTCCTACGAAAGAAGCATGGTTATTTGCTCTTGACCTTGGGTCTTGTTGGAACACCACCTACGCGCGATTTTAGGATCTCTGGAAACTACCAATCACATAGAGCTGATGCACAAATTTGAAATTACCGCCAGATATCGATATCTATAAGTATTGTTTTATCGACTATAACCACGGGAAGAGGACAAATGTGACCAGGTGTACAGCTCGCCTGTCTTGTTGCTTATATACAGTGGCGTAACGAGGGGGAGGGCAGCCAGGGCACGTGCCCTGGGCGCCAACTTCAGGGGGGGAGCGTCATTTTCATGGTACACGATAAAAGAGTAGAAAAAAAGGATTTTTACAAAAATTTTATGAGCTGAAAAATGGACTTGGGTGAGTGCGTGAAATTACCATGAAGTTACTGCATACGTAACTTTCTGTTTGACAGACCCCCCTATTGTGCCACGCTGGTTGTACAGTACGTTTAAAAAAACGACCCTAACAAACCGTACCGTCTAATGGCCCGTAACTGTGCGCCTGGGAGAAGCACTACGAAACAGCATTACGGCTATTCGCACGGCCGTTCGAACGCACTGATCCAGACGCGCAGTTGCGGACCATTAGGACAGTACGGGTTGTTGGGGTCGTTTTTATTAAGTACAGTACTCGCACAAAAAGCAGCCCCAACAAAGTTCCCATTCCTAACGCCACGAGTGTGTCCCAATCCATTTCTTCCTATAATCTACGTAGAGGAGGTAGGATCAATTGTAACGCGACACGAAAGTAACAAAAATCATAACTCTTTAACAAACGGTTTGTAAAGGCTGTAAAAAATCACGGCCATGCCACGTACCACTAGGCAGCATTGAAAAAAGTTACATGTGAAACGAGTGAGAATTAATGAGAGATATTCAACAAAGTATGGTTTCGCTACCTTTTTTAACAAAAACGGGTGGTACTTTTTTCGCTGTTACGTTAACTACAGTTACCCAAAAATTTTACAAAAATATTTTTTAAGCTCATCGAATGTTACAGAATGACATACTAAAAGTTCAGACACCATACCCCTACAGTGATTTTACAGGAGATCTAGAAATCCAAAGCCACCCGTTTAGACGATTTTGACAGCAGATTTCTCGACCACGGGATCTGTTCGCGAAAACCGGCAACGCTGCATGACATGCTTTGTTTCTCTTTGTTTTGAAGTTCAAAATGGCGGACGTAAGGACATTGCATTGGACAACATTGCATTTTTCTGCTTTTTAATTAATTTTTTCTTTGAATACACAACTTCTTGTTAGGAATGGTGCTAAAATGTTCTATTAAATGTTCAGACTCTAACTGTACATTTTCATTACAATCTGTTAGGTGTATCACTAAAAATTTGATTGACAAAGTTTCTTATGGGGAAACGCACGTTAAACATGATGTTACAATTGTCTCAAGGGGTTATACGGTTGTAACAAAAGAGAGGACCTCCTGGTTTGAAGGCTAGTTTGATCTTATTTTACGTTTTTATGGAGCATACAGTGGCTTGATAGAGAGCAGAGATACGCATGCATCTATTGGTTCTACATTCAGATGACAGTTAAGTTCGTGAAAAATGTGAAAAATAAACAAGCGCGAAATGTTACAATTGACCCTACCTCCTCTAATATGAATTGATTACATCCATGAGTGTTTCATCGCCTTTTGTAATGTATAAAAGTTAATATGATCCTTGCGTTTCGATGTCTCATTTTTTTAAGGGGGGGGGGGGCGCCTTTTTTTATTTGGGCGCATTTAGCCTCGTTACGCCACTGGTACTTACTTCAACAACAACACAGTTCACGCCAAAACCTTACTAATACACTAAAATTGCTCAATGTGAACAAAAATAATATGAAATTCATAAGAAACCGAGGACAAGGAGCTCTCTATCACTGTAACATTACAACGTTAGTGTTTATAAACTAACATTAGGAAAGATACGAAATTCAGACATGGCGTTTTTCGTTGGGAAACATAGTGCTGCACTTTTCGACACTGAGTTTTCCAAACACTGCGATATGGTGTGTTTGAAAAATTGTGTGCTAGAAAAACGTGCACCAGTGGTCCCAATGAAAAACGCCAATAACAGAAACTTAAACGTAGCTAAATATAACTTAAAGGACCTATGCTTAAAAAATGGAATTACACAACTAGCTGGTAACGAATAACAGCACGAACCATAGCAACGCACAGACTACTTACAAATCACAACAACAGTAAACGTTCATGCGACAAAGAAAGGGCAGGCCAAACGTCCCTCCGAGCTCATTTGGCTTGGCGGTCGTGCTAATTTAAGTTGCTCCTCCGGCTGCTGGCAAAATGGCCTTATCCAACTCCCCACGAAATCACCCACGAAATGTACAGCGCTTATGGGAAGCTTGCTGTGCCAAACCACCCAGTGGGAGGTGGCACGCTTCTGGCCCTGAAAACGATAAGCTATGCTACTTGCACAGCTAACAAATACAGCGACGCACTTCGTCATCAACGGATCTCGTGCGTGTTTGGGAGGGGCTAAACTGTGAACCATGAACCAAACTTTGCTATGATTGATCTGAGTACGTGACGTCGTATCTCGTATGTGCTTTAAAACCCTACATCCGCTTAGCTTATTTTTACTTTAAAATGCAATTTCTTATTTGTGTAGAATGTTAAGGAACTTTTGAAGGCCAACAGCTCTCTAAAACAACTTAGACGATCTTACACACCTTTAAAATCTCGCAAAAATTGTCAAGTTTTAATGTACTGTACGTACTGTACTGTCCAAAAAAATGAGTATAGTGAATCACAGCGGTCTAATCCTTACCAGTGTGATTAATTAAAGTTTGCTCGTCCGAACCCGCTCCTCTCTAAAACCGAACCAAAACTAAGGAAAGTGGCAAAATAAGCAGTCTTTAATTAATCCCACGGGTAAGGATTAGACCACTTTGGTTTCCCTATACTCGTTTTTTTTTTTGACAGTATAGTACATATTTTACTGCTCTGTGCTCATCACTACTAGTATTGCTATTAACAAACATGCAAACCTAGTAAATTTAAGAATACTACATAGTAAATTACGAATAAAAATATGCTATCAATATGGAACAAGTTGGACCATTGTATCGAGAAGTGCACGTTTCGGTACTTGTTGTGGGTAACTCTATATCGTTAGATTCTGGGTGAATGATTAGATGTACTGAAAATAGACGTGAAAGTAATACTTCCATTTGACGTTCGAAATTGCCATCTTTTCAATTTGTAAGCGAGATTTATTGCGAGTATTTTAAAAAACAATTTAAGACTGAGAATGAGGGGATTTTCTTCTAAAAGAGTTCCGAAAATCTTGTATCAATTTTTTTCGAGTTCGCGAAGAGCTTTTTGCCCTCTTTCGCTTACTCTTGACCAGTTACGCATTGCGGTTGTCCAATCACACCCATTTTTCTCTTATCAGCAGAAAGGGACAACCGTCTGGGTGGGACAGGTGGGCGTTTATAAGTTTCTCGCCCTCTTTCTTCTCCTTTTCTGTCGCCACCAAACCAAGAAAGTCTTCTATTATTTTTTACAATTTCATCTCCGCCTTGTTTGTTGAAAACAGGTCCTCGTGACAAGAAGGGCGAAGGCATTTTAACAGGTACTGAAGGTCTCCTTCGAGACAATGTTGTAACGGAATTCGCGAACGAGAGGTTAGCCAACGATGGTAGATCCGAGTTCCACGAATCCGTGCTTTGTGGACTCCCATAGAAAAATGTTAATTAAAAGGTCATTGTCCAAATACAGAACAACTTTCTTACCGCCACCTGGTTAGTGTTTATCACCACCACCTCTCCTGCGATGAAGCCCAAGAAAATTTCAACGTGTTTTGTTTCTTAATATCATTCCTGACATACTTTCCTAAACCTTTTCTTAAATGGTTGTTAGTTTGAGCACAAAAAAATGGCGAGGACAAATGTATTCACATTTACAGCGCGGTAGTGTACCGATAGCTGAGAAACAAAAAAGCCAAGACAGATAAAACCTGTACAGATGATTGTTAGGAGTAAGTAAAATAAAAAGGATAGGGAAAAAAAACTGCTCCTGGCTGAACATATTGAAGGCCGTTAATTCTGGAGTATAGCATCATCACCAAGTTTTACCCATTCTTTCGAGGAAGATTTGCGCTTGCTTATATGACAAATAAAAACTCAAATCAAGGAAGGGAGGAATATTAATAAAGCCGGAAAAAATTCAGCTTAAATTGCCCCCGCCACGCTTTTTTTCCCTTGACGGTCAGTTTAAAGCTTTGCTTGCTTGCCCATTTGTGAGAATATGAAAACAATGGAGGAGGGGAGGGAAACAACTTACAGTTCTTTGGTCAGCTTCTGCTGCTGCTGGTAGGCAATGGGAGATTGAATAGCTTTGAGAAAATCTCGCTGAGACTGTAATAAGTGGCGTATTTGTTGCACCCATTCATCGCGAGTTTCTTGGGTGAGTCCTTGACACACCAGTGCCACATTAGGATTCCGGGGATCCGTGGAACACACAATAAACTTGGACGGATCGCCGTCTTCTGCTTCTTCTCCCAGCGCCATTTTGTTGACCTTAAAATCCAATTAAATCTCAATGAAAAAGCACGTCCAATTCCTTAAACTGTAAAAGCCACCAAAAACATATTTGTCGTTAAAAAAGAGAAAACAAAATCTAGTTTCTAATAAGATTGTTCTTGCCAACATGCATGAAATAGAAATTACGCTTTTAACGGATGAAATTTTCAACAAAGAATGTCGGATACAGCTGTTTAGCTCCCACTTACTTGCATGTGTGCTTTATAGATAAAATCCGGATGGGAATACTGCGTTTTCTTCCGAACAATTTCTGCAAAGATAACTGCTTGTTCGAAAAGAAAAACGTGCCATTCTTTCGCCCGCGAAGTAAAGGAAACGTGCCCATCGGCTACCATCAAAGGTCCGTGTAGTAAAAGCTTACCTTGTGCAGTAATTTTGCCCTGGATTGCCCCAAAACAAAAATTTCATTAAGTGTATCCCCTTTAGCAATAAAGTAACTAGCTTGCTTCTGTCTTTTTTCATTTTTTAATAATATATACTCCTACAAAGTGAGTTTTCTACTTACATCGAATCCCTGTAGTCTTCCTACCATCATCATATCATTGGCGGCTCGAGGCACAACGGTCATGACATGCAAAGCTTCCGTGAGGAGGTCTAATTCAGTTTTGACGACGGCAGAGCCAGCCTTTTCCGTGTACTTGAGTATATCTCGCAGAATCAGTTGATACTTGGTTATGCGTTGCACGGGCTTGATGAGCAGATCCCCTAGCGTGAGTCGATGCCCCAAACGCTGACGGATTTCTTCCAAGTAGGTATCTGAGTGCTCGGATACGATGTACTCGGACTTGGCTTTGTTTTGACAGTAGACCACACACATGTGCAGTTTACGTTCATAGCGCTTAAATAACATTCCCAGTTCCGCGGGTTGATGGACGCATTTTTCTAAGGCTTTTAAAAAGAAACTGTGCACATAAACAAAAGAGAAAGAGAGAGAAAAGAACAGAAAAACATGAGATGAGTCATTAGGATGAGTTGTGTTCTCCATCATCAGTTTCGTTCCCAAAATAGACAAACTTACTCTCGACGCCACTCATAGATTGCTTCGAGGTTCCCAAAAATAATCTTGTCTTTGCCGTCTTTGAGATCTTCGGGCAGAGGCAAATCCGGGGGCGGATCCCTCATCAGGGCCATATATCCTTCCATGACAAGCCCCAAATCGTGAACATAGTCTCTTTCGGTTTCCAGCAATTCTCGGATCACAAACTCGCGTTTCTCCAACGCTCGCTCACTTTCACTTGCACTCGAATTATCGTTAGGCCCGCTGCCAGCGGCTCCTTCATCCGTCTCCGAGGACGAGGTGTGCGACCGTAAGTACGAAGGCGAATTACGATGTGCACTGGCGGGAGGGGGACTAGGGCTGAGATTGCGGGCCGGACTCGTGTGCAAAAATGAAGGCGCACTTTTCGGCTCTTTCTCCTTATCTTTGTCCTCACTCGTCTCCGCATCGTCTGAAACGTTCACTGACTTGTACTGGCGATGGAGAAAGCTTTGTCCAGCTTCACTATGCCTCTCCTGCACGACGGATAAACAAAACAAATAGAAAATAAAACAAACACATTAGTATTGGTCCCCTGGGGAGTTTAGAATTAGAATTCTCTGAAAAATACATGCTTCAAAATTACGGACAACGACACTAAAAATTAAAAACCAAAACAACAACAACATTAAAAATCAATGTCAGAAAGTGTGCAAATTAAACAAGTTCGTGCTCTCGAACTAAACCATACTCAACAAACCAAATATAAGGGCGTCCAAAACGAAAAAAAAGTAAGACTTTGAAAAGAATATTAGAATTAATTTCGGATCTCGAAAAAGTGGAAATTCATTAGCATAAACATGGAGTCATGCCACAGGCAGAGTAAAAACGTTCACCATTTTTTCCCGGACGATTTGTTCAATTTCCGCAAGATCCGCGCCTTCCAATGTGGCGCACGAGGACTATACAAAAGGAATGCGAGGATTCAGACAAAACGTTGGGATTTTTTTCCCGTTAATCCCCCTTTGCATGCACCCATATTTCCAGCCATTTTTCTTCCGGTACTCGATCCGTCATCACCTTCATCGTTTTCTTTTGGCTCACTCGACGCAATAAAACTC
>JAGJRO010000938.1:0-10501 GCA_022832285.1 Lepidurus apus apus
AATAAAATAGTTAAGTAAATTAAACGCTTCTATAATAAAGCAAAGTACATGCTAAACAAGCTAAACAATAAAAACCTATTATTTTACAGTCTACAATTCACGATGACCGATGCAGAGTATGATAAACAGGGATACATATTACTACACCATATGCAATATACGCTCTAAAGAAGCTCTTCGTAGTTTCCCGCGTTATTCCTTGTCTCTGGCCCTGTGCAGTGGTTGGCTGCAGAACTGTGACGTTGCGGGTGAAAAGGATTAATACCCTTAATCCCCTTTTGAGCTAACCTTCTATAAAGAACCTTGAGGCGCGGTGGTATCCTTTTGAGCGACGGGGGCTTCGGTGTGCGGTCACCGCGCGCTGTTTAGGTATATGCAGAACTGCGTAGCAGCATACCTCCCGGGAGATCAGAGGCCTTCTTCTTGTGGCCCTCGGGGGAACCGCTGCTGGCCAGACGCTGGAATACCATTTTAGCGGACCTTCTGCCTCAGAACAATAATGGAAGCTTTTCTAGCCACTCGTTCCGTATCGGCACTGCAACCGACTTCGCGGCGGCCGCGGCACCCGACCACGCGGTGCGCAGGCTTTGCCGTTGGTCTAGCCAAGACTTTATGCGCTATATTCGCAAACGCAAGTCTTTGCTTTAAGGAGCGGTCCGACACAAAGTCGATGTTCTTGTTCGTATCCGCTCCCCCCCCCCCTTTTTTTATCCGTCAGTGATGGTATGCTGGTTTGTTGTATTTGGATCACGCATATACTTTCAACTTACGTTATTCGATCATTGTAAGTCCTAAGTTGCTGTTCGGCAACGTTTTCAGTGTTTGGTTGTGGAATTAAATAAAAAGAGAGTTTTGAGCTGACTTGAGCGGGACTCGAGTTTTTGGGGGCCACTTCGTTTGGTGGCTGTGGGCCCGGGACCTTCGTTCCCCTGGGACCTGAGTGGAATCTCCATCGAAGACTTCCCTGGTTTTATTCCATAAGCTCGACGAACGACGTAGGAACGGATAAGGACACCTTCACCGGCTCTGGCTGGTTAAGAGACTTTAGCATAGCCTGCTAGGAGTTCACTCCGGCTTGTTAATTAATAGCTGCCTTTCACTCTCTTCTCGGACTCGCTATTCCACGGAGTTCCGCGATACTGCTTAGAGAAAGCTCCGTCCCAAGCCTGGACCTTGCTTCCTCCCTTCACCAGAGCTTTCTCCGTGGCGCGCAACCTTTCACCCTGGTACATATAGGACAGGTGGTCAGCTAAGGTCATCAGTGCGCTGTACTCTGAGCCTCAACCGAAGCCCCTACTCCTCGGGTTCTTCGCGTTACCTCTCTCTCACCCTTCTTTGCTTTTGTCTCTCTCTTCTTCAGTTTTGGACTCTAGGTGGAGGTGGCTCTGGGCCGGGACCTTCGTTCCCTGGAACCAGAGTGGAATCTCCATCGAAGACGCCCCTGGTTTTATTCCATAAGCTAGACGAACGACGAAGGCTAATGGCGTTTTCCATTGGGAACCCTAATGCTGAACTTTCATCCACTGGTCGACTTTGTTTTTCCTTTGGGAATCGAGAGCAAGTTCAGTGACACTGGGCAAATTCCTTTGGGAAAGTGCGGCGAAGGGCAACTTTTGCTGCTCTGACTTTTTCGGCAGTGCTACAGTTCGACTGCGGTAGGTTTGGCACCAAATATGAACCTTACAGAAAACAAAAGTTACTTTTTCTTCTTTTAGAGGAAATGTCGTCCTCAATTCTAGTAGTGACAGTGTCAGTGATGAAATGGTGGCTTTGCTACTTGCGGATTAACCAATTCCCGGGCCAAAAATAAGGAAAAAGACGTAGAACTAGAAGCTGAAGCAGCCGTGTTTACAAACAAGCAGGAAAACAGAGGAGGACCGTTGCACTAGTCTTCTTCCTTTGGGAACTGCCTTTTGGCAGTGGCTGGGGCGGTGTGACGTCACAGTGGCGAAAACTCGGAAACTGGGGCAACACTAAACATGCACTCAGTGTTCCCAAAGGAAAACGCCATAACCTTACTATGTTATACTCTGAACTGGATTTCTAGTGTGATTGTGTGCCTATTAGAGCGGGCCAGGAATGAGTACGATGAGGGAGTAGCAATTGCGTTTAAAAACAGTGAGCGAAACTTAGAAGTTCGAGAAAAAGATCAAATTATCTCTAATGTAGAGGCGACTCGGGTCAAAAGTAACGCGACGCGGAAGTAACAAAAACCATAACCCTTTAACAAACGGTTTCTAGAGGCTGTAAAAAATCATGGTCATGCCACATATCCCTAGAAGCATTAAAAAAAGTTACATGCGAAACGAGTGAGAATTAATCGAGATATTCAATAAAGTCTGGTTTTGCTACCTTTCTTACCCAAACCGGGTGATACTTTTTTAGCTGTTACGTTAACCACAGATACCCACAATTTTGTACAAAAATATTTTTAAGCTCACCGAATGCTACAGAATGTTACATACTAAAAGTTCAGACACCATAGCCCTACAATGATTTTACATGAGATCAAGAAATACAAAGACACCCGTTTAAACGATTGTAACAGCATATTTCTCGACCAAGTTCAAAATGCCGGACAAGGAAACTCAGCGCCAGCCCCTTACAACGTTGCATTTTTCTGTTTTTAATTATTTTTTTCTTAGAATACACAACTTCCAGATAGAAATGGTGCTACAATCTTCTACTAACTATGCAGACTGTAACTGTACATTTTCATTACAATCTATTATGTGTATCATTAGAAATTTTATCGGCAAAGTTTCTTATGGGGACCACACGTTAAACATATGATGGTACTTCTGACCCAACGGGTTATCCGGTTGTAGCAAAGGAGGACCTCCTGGTTTGAAGGCTAATTTGATCTTATTTTACGTTTTTATGGAGCACACAGTGGCTTAATAGAGAGCAGTGATACGCCTGCATATGAAGCAGCTTAAGAAAACAGATTAGTTCTACATTCAGATGATAGTTAATTTCGTGCTACAAGTGAAAACTAAACAAGTGCGAAATGTTACTTTTGACCCGAGTCTCCTCTATTGTTTCTCATTGCTTTCGAGAATTGTGTTTTGTCGCTCAACTTTTCGTTTGAATGTTTAACGAAGATTATGTTTCACTGAAAAGCTTCGTCTTGGTTCTTTTGTACTTTGACTCGCGGAGCTCTACTTTGATTCTAATGTTAGATTCCATTTTGCACACAGTTATATTTCCATTAATTCCTGAAAAAGCCGTCCTTCACAACAATGAAAACTTATATATAGAATACTAGGGGAGAGAGGGGCGATACCGAACGATTTTCACTTTTAAAAAAAAGTTAAATGAAGGGAAAAAGTTAACTTGTTCCAAGATGGGATTCCGTGAGTCACATCTCTTGTAAGCAGACAATGACGAGCATTGGATTTAGGGACCCTTTTTAACCCTGACGTCAGGAAAATCCCCTTTTATCGATCGCCCTAGGCCACACCTTGAACCCGTAACCCATCCTTGACTTGCCAACGAGAATGATGGGTACCAATTTCATTCGTGTATGTAAAAACCGATCCTAACGAAGCATCGCCTGTAAAGTGGCTGCATTTCTATTGTCTCGAGGACCCAGTTTGAGGATCATCAATCGTTTCTGCCTCGGTGGCTGTATACCTTTCATAAGAGCTTAAAAAGTTCCTGCGAAAAGAAGCCTTTTCTGTGCTGTATGCTGTTACGTTGTGCCCCCTAGCGCAGGCGCACTAATAAACCTCTGCCCCCAACCAGTTTACAGTTATTATATTGCTACTAGATCGCAAGAAAGCAGTCGCTGAAGCCAAATAGGCTGGGAAGAAGGTCTATAGCCTGACAAAAGCTTTTGAGTTAGATAGAAAAGCAAGCAAGACAGTGAAAAAGTGCCTGCTATTCTTAACCTTGCACTCCTTTTTAAACCATGAGCGGATGGTTTAGTTCTATCAAGAATTGGTCAGCGGTGAAAGGTGATTTTAATTTCCCAAAAGGTTATCAAGCATTTTTCCACACACTAATTCCCACCAACGAGTAGCAAAGGAACTAGGAACTGTTTCTGGTGTACCGTGTAACTTCGAATAAGACCACAAGGGAGTGAACGTGTAATATAACCATGTGCATTGACTATTGATCGTTCAGGACTGACTCGTCACGTGTTTAACTCTGCTTTTTATCTTTTGCTAGTTATTTCTATGACTTTTCCTTATTTTTTCTCATTTTTTTACATTTTTTTTCTAGTCTGCACATGCTATAATGTTTGCCTCTTCTCTTGGAAGCAAACCTCCTATATTTCTCCCATTTCTACCTTACCAGAGTATTTTACATGTTGCAAAATTTCTGCTGAGATCAAAAGGTTCTGTCGTTGAATGATTGGCCAAATTGTGGGAAGAAAGCTAGAAAATAGGAAAACCATTTTTGGACTGTCTTTTTTGCTAACTGTTTTTTGATATATTTTTTTGCTATTTTTCTAAAGGTCAAGACACGACCATGCGATTTGGGACCGAACCCGTAACGGCAGGTGAAACTGGATTTGGTCAGTGGCACGACGCAATGCGTATGGTCACGAGATTGCCTGGAGGCGTTCCCCCTGAATTTCGGCGCCGAGTAAGCAGAACTTCTTGGCTATTTTTTTTTAAGTTTCCCATGACTGTTTTTCTACCACAGAAGTTGCTGTAGCAACGCCCACCCCCGCAGTTGCTCGTCAAGCCATTTTCAGCTCTTTTCTCAGTAGCAATTTTCTCCTCAGATTTCCTTTTCTTTTTCTCCAGATAGTTTATTTTTAGGAGAAAAAAATAAGCTAACAAGTGGCTAATATTAAGAAGCGGCAAGTTTCTTAGCTGGCAATTGAAGAAAAAAGTCTATTGGAGTGTACTTTACGAAACGTATAGTTTCAAATTCAATATATTGGGGTTGTAGTTTGTGTTCGCAAATTGCAATGCACCCGAAGCGAACATCATGAAGAAAAGTCCGACTTTGTGAGTGATCTTGAGAGACTCTTGATCGAAAGATCTCGTTAAGACTATTTAAGCCCTTCCCTCTTAACATCATACTTGCGTCAGGTATTGTCCTTAGGGGGAATGGGTCAGTCTTGCTTTGCTTTTCTGTGTATACAGTAGTTGTAGATTGGACAAGGGGTTCGCAACTCCGTTGGTAGGTGTACGAGGGTTAAACTTTATTTTTTAACCCAAAAAAATCTTAGGGTTAAACTGTTAAACTTCAGCTAAAAAGTTAAAACTTCGGTTGAAACGTTAAAATTTTGGTTAAAAAGTTAAAACTTCGGTTGAAAAGTTATAACTTCATCGGTATCGCTTGCCAGAGACATCGATTATAAACATTTTAAATGTGAATACTATTAGTATGGGAAAAAATCAATTTCAAAATAACACATTTGCTCAGATAAGCTAGGGAATCGACATCCATATTGCTTTCGATTTAGTTTGAACCTCATCTTTATATTTCCCGTTATGAGCAAGGCGTTGGTCAAACATGTCTAAGCAATCCTGTCCTCTCAGGGAACTAGCCTGCAGCTTCGAGAAGGGGTAACAAAAGGCCCATAAGGAAGGGGCTGGTTTTTGAGGGAGTTACGTTAAGAATATCGTACAATAAGAGAAAATGTTACTTAACTGGAGTTAACTGGAGTTGCCTTAATCTTACATATTCCTTTATTTTCATTGCAGTTATGGCTTACCTTAGCTGAACAACATATTGCAAACCGAGGCGTACGGTGGCATGAAATAGAGCGCCTTTGCTTTAACGAACGCAGCAATCCTGATGACGACGAGCTAGGCACTCAAATTGTCCGAGTAAAAACTAAATCTCGCTAACTCTAACGTAACCTTTCCGTGTCTGTCATAAATGTATAATATCTTCGTTTGTATCTTTTGTTTGTTCGTTAGATTTTGTTGTTTCTGAGAAATCTTGACAACTCTTCCATTGATACATATAGCGATTTGTTGAGGCACACTAGAAAGCCATGTGTTCTAGAATTACACTTGGTAAATCTATATTTTTCCTTCTAGGACTTACACAGGACCGGTTGCAGCTTGTTCTGTGGCGACGATGCAGAACCTAATCAAGCCGTTTTAAAGCGTGTCCTGCTGGCGTACGCAAGGTGGAATAAAAACGTCGGATACTGCCAAGGATTTAATATGTTAGCAGCG
Source organism: Lepidurus apus apus (assembly GCA_022832285.1). Lineage (NCBI taxonomy): Eukaryota > Metazoa > Arthropoda > Branchiopoda > Notostraca > Triopsidae > Lepidurus > Lepidurus apus. The sequence continues at coordinate 6,150 of JAGJRO010000938.1, forward strand.
TTAATCCTGGAAGTGATGGGGCGATGCGAAGCAGACGCGCTCAAAGTTATGATCTACTTGATTGAGGGCGTTTTACCTGAGAGCTATTTTGCAAATAACCTCCGTGGGTTGTCCGTGGATATGGCTGTCTTCCGAGAACTCTTGCGGAGAAGATTACCCGAATTATCGCGCCATTTAGAATATCTTCAGCTTGAAACCAGGGACGCCATGACAGGTACAAGCTTATCATAATGCTTATAAATCACTTTTCTTGTACTGTTTTTTAATTTGAAGCTTAAACAAGGTTTATTTAAATAGACCTTAAAGGGCCAACAACCACCCAAACCACAATGTTTGCATAAAATTATCTAAGAAAACATCTAGTTTCCAATTTTGTATACATCTTATTTCCATTTTATTATTTATTTATATTTCGTTCTGTGGTGGCTAAATATTATGTGATTTAAGCTTATTTGGGCAAGGCATTTTAAAACATCAGGCAACGTTTCTTTACGACGTAACGAGTGACCGTATGCTTTTCCTTTTGTAGTAAGCCCCAAAGCTTGGGCGAAGACTAAATGTATTGATAGCAAATATGAAGTATATACAAAGAAGTAAAAGGTCAAAGGGATACAAATAGTAATCAGTTCCTAGTATGAAGAGAGAGGTCACTTAGTCTCAAGGGTAATACGAGCAAGGGAAGAATGCAAGATTTACATTCACTTCTAACTTACTACACTTTACTCTTCTAAAGAACGTAAACAAAAAACGAAACTTAAATAAAGTATTTTAAAATAATGTATGCTTATAGCCCGAAAAATAGTAGCCCTGGTAACAAGCGTTCGTAAGGTACTGTACGCCGTGCCACCTTCACTACGTTAAGGCCCAGATTTTTTTTAATAAGTTAATAATTCGCTAAACGGTTCTAAAGATAATTATACATTTTTTCGCAGTTCTTAAATATTTGTAGCTTATACATAATTTTACTTTGTGCATTACAAGATGCGTTTTACAAAGTTATGGTCTAATATTTTTGAAATTACAAACTTCAGGAGCTAGCTATGAACCACCATTGACTAACGTATTCACCATGCAATGGTTCCTGACCTTATTCGCCACGTGTTTGCCCAAGACTGCAGTTTTACGAGTATGGGACCTGGTATTTCTGGAAGGGAATGATGTATTGCTTCGTGCGGCTTTAGCAATCTGGGATGGCTTAGCAGAGTATATAATCTTTGTACTATACTACCCTTTTACTCCCTTTGAAAGCTTCTGACCTTTTGTCTTCTGTTTGTTTCTTGTATAGTCGTATTCTAACGGTAACTTCCGCAGATGAATTCTACAGCATCATGGGAGTTCTTACAAGAGAGATGCTAGAGTTTGGACTAATGGATCCAAATCATTTAGTCAAAGTAAGATCTGGATGGCTCAAGCTCAAGTTACGCTCTCTGCCTTTGAGGAATTAGTTCGAGGAGTTTTGTTTAATTCAAGCTTCGTATTTTATGCAATTAGACTATCGTGACAGTTGCACCCTTTCCCTTCCCTGGATTAGCGGAATTGAGGGATAAGTACACGTACAATATTACACCGTGGACTCCCGTCCAGTCGGTTTCAAGTGCTGCTCGCCGAGGCTTCCGACTTTTCTACAGTGATGAAGATGATGATGAAGAAGATGCAGAAGATGAAGACGGTAGAAAAATGGCCGTTGCTACTGCCTTTGGCGTGCCTTCTCTCTTCAAGTCTCCCCGCAGACGAGGTTAGAACAAAACATAATTCTCCACAAATCTGTATTTAAAGCTTCTGGAGTTTAATCCTGCTTTCTTTTATCTATAGGATCTATGAAAGGACCTTCTCCGTCGCCTAATGTTACAGTGTCTGGGTTTTTGACCCCTGGGGCGGATCGGGAACGCGTACAGTTACAGCTAGATATCGCTGCTTTGAAGAAACAATACGCAAAGCTGCGAGAACGCCAACGTCAAGCTCATATCGTATGGACAGGTCGGTTCGATAGTTCTATTAAAGTTCTAACTTGTGTTGGGTCAAAGTTTACGGTATAAACGGTTAATTGCATTTGTTTAGCTGTGGTGAAGCAAAGCCCCAAAACTACACCTACACAAATCAACCACCTGCTTATGGGGAAAAAACCCTTGATTAGCACCAGGAAGCCACCCCCGCAATCCACTTTAAGATTACATTTGCCTCCTAGGATTAAACATAACAACCCACCTACGCCCTCTGTTACAACCAAAGCCGTTAGCAAACTTTGCTTAGGTAAGTTCACTTCCATTATCTAAAGGTTATAAATAGCATACCCTATTCATAACTTTTGAATGCACGCATTGACGTAGATATGTCAATACGTGCATTCCGAAGCTCAGAATAGAACATTTTATGCTCGGTTAACGCCTTACTTTTGTTAGAAAGATTTACACGTAGGTTTCTTATAAAGAATGGTTGCATCTTATTTTGGAACTGGAGGAAATTTTGACACAAACTTGTAACCGTAATTTGAGTGAGGAAGAAATTAACGCAGATTCACGCGCGGTAGCGTTACAGTTATTGATTTAATTAGTTACTAAAATTGAACTGAAAACGTAACAATTCAGTATTTACGGATATAGAATTGTTTACGTTGGAACGAAAATTTGTTCTAGACAGGTAGCCTTCACATACACGTCTAAGAACAATAATTAATCTTCGCATACCTGGACCAAAACGAATTTTCGTCACAGGCTTGTGATATTGACAGCAGGGAATATAAATTTAGCTAAATTGAACGAAATAGTCTAAAAAGTGTTATGTAACTGCAAAGGGGAAAAGTATAATGGTCCTAGATTTTAATCATATTTAAAGTCGCTAGATTGCTGTAGAGGCCTCCCTTTTTTGTGAAAAGACTAGCCTCAAATTAGGATTTTATATAGCTTGGAAATTCTTACGAAATCTTGGTTTGATCATTTTTTTAATGAACGTATCTTACGGAATGCGCAGACGATGATAGCAGTAGTGGTTCCACGGAGCTGTGCGATGACGTAAACAGTGATTCTGATCCTGATCTACCTTGTGTCGATCAGAAATCGAGTCTAAATCCCCCACTTCCCGAGAAAAAAGATTCTATTGAAACCGATGTTGAGCTTATTGAACCGCAACGGCTCCATTCTTCACCACCGCCTTCCTTTGTGCAGCCCGATAACCTCAAAAAGGAACCCACAAACGTAGAAAAAACCAACAAGAAAGCCATTGAAATTATGAAGCAAAATACGGAAATTTTGCAACGCATTCTTCGCAGCAACAGCAACAGCGGCAGCCAAAACCGCGGAGCTTTGACCAGGACAAACAGTTCGCCGTCTTCGCCTAGCAAACCAATCACGTTCAACCCATTTCCAGTCAAAGCGCGGTCCCCAAAGGATGCCACTCTCAAACTCGGTCTATACCAACAGGCAGAAAGAAATGGAACATATAGTAGGAAAATGTCCCATTAATGTATTTTTTCCTCCTTTGTTATTTTTATTTCATATTCTTTTGCTCGTTTCCGTGCCCCGGCGTTCAAATGTGGGGGAATAAATGACGTCCATATGTACCTCTAGTCGGAGACGGTGTAAATATAAGGAACCACAACAAGCCAACATGTCACATTTGTATCAGTGTTCAGGAACTTCCTGGAAAAGCTCCGTTCCGTTCCGCTCTTTTGAGCGGAACGGGAACGGAGCGGCATTGCACATGGCCGTTCCGGAGCTAGTTCTTATCAAAATTTTGCAGAAATAGAACGGAACGGAGCGAGAGAAGTTGACGGAAAAACGGTAGAGAACGACGTTCCGAAAAAAAAAATCCTGAACACTGGTTTGTATTTTATAGACCATAAAGTAGGATAGAGAGAGCATCTCTGTACAAAGGCCTGTCATAAGAAAATATAAGGAAAAGGAGGTTCCCAACTGGAGTGGATTAGATAATTGATTGGTTGACCAAATGCATGGAGTGGAAGAGACAGTTGATTGGTTAGAAGATATGAATCGATATAATTGCCCAAAATGTATCGACCATACTGTAGTTGAAGGCTCAATAACATTATAGCATAGAGTAGGCTAGAGAGAGCATGGCTGTTTAAAGGGTTGTCACCAAAAAAAGAATGGAAAAGGAGAGGCTGAAAAGTGGAACCGGTGTGCTGATTGGCTCTTGAGTTCACGTGGGATCATGGTAAGGCAGTGATCATTATCGCTCTCATGGAAATCGATCATTAAGAGTTTTACTGATAATACAGTGGAACCCGCTTATAACGATAGGCTCGGGACCGGACAGTCGATATCGGTATAAGCGGAGTATCGGTATATCAGAACTTGCCTATACATAGGGGAAAGAAACACAAATTAAAATAAATA
>JAGJRO010000936.1:0-10481 GCA_022832285.1 Lepidurus apus apus
CGTTTGTTTATCGTTCTTCAGAGCTTAGCTAATAAAGATGAGAGACCCGGATCACTTCTCCCTGTTGACTTGATAAGGTCAGCTGGGGTCAGGTCGACATTGCTTTCCTAGAAAATGGACTACGTTTTTCTATTGAAACAATATGCCATAAGGGCTGCATTTTATTATCTCTTAGTTTTAAGAGAAGTTACTAGGAAGCTCGTAACTCATGGTTCAAGCGTACTTACAGTATATTAGCTTAGGGTTAAGTATCTTATGAATCGTCCTTCTTTCGAATTTTAAAACGGAAACTTGGAATGGCAGTACGTCAAACTTATCTACCAAGTAAGCATTAGCGCAAGAATGCAGCAATCTTCGTGTTCTATTTCCACTAGCACTCGCCCTGATATTCATATGTCAGATCTAGAAGAATAAAGAAAAGACATTAAAAAAATTTTATCTGATGTAATATGAATCTAATTACTGGCGTCGCAGTTTGCTATGCAAATTAATTCGCACATGTTGTGGAACGTTCTGCCATTTGATCCACATACTGGGTCATATTGTAAAGTACAAGAGCAATCCCCACAAGCCGCCCTTTTCCTAATCGTTGTTTCTTGGCTCTTATATTTGGCCTGTGTGCACGAGGGTTAAGCCTGAAATAGTTTCAAACCGACAGTACAGTACTCTACTTACAGCAACTGTAGTCAAATTTTTAATTACTGGGATTGGAGCATTGCTGCTGTGTCAGTACGCAATTGTTGCTGCATGTTTTGCAATCGGATCCGCAAACGTCGAGGCATAATCGTCGAGACAAGCGAAGTGTCCACAAGATGGATCCGGAATTGATGCTCCTTGGCTAGTTGTCAAAGATGTGACCAAAGCGGTTAACACGAATATTTGACTTGTAGCTAACTTCATTGCTGCAGTTTGTTCGCTCTGGAGGTTAAAACTGTACTGGCCACTGTGGCTAAAGCTACGAGGGTTTATTCGAGTTTGTTTATTTAAGGAACCCGTTTGGATTTACAGGATAATCTGTTGTCGCGAAAGAAGTTCAGGGACCCTTTCCTGCTTTCCTGACTTCGAATGGGAATTTACTAACTTACTAGTGCAGGGACGGAAAACCCAGACTTAAATCGTTTGAAGCACGATTGTAGCCAGAAAGGGTCTAAATCAAACCCTTTTTCTTTTTAGTTCTAGAAAGCTCGGAATGTGGCATTTATTGTCTAATTGTTTTAAGAAGCACGGGACTGAACTTAAGCATTTTCTGTATCGACGCTTCGTCAATTTTGCAATTCTTGAAGATAGACAGATTGAGCCGGGTAAGTATAAGGATTGCGGCCTTTGACTGGTAGACTGGTAATCTGTCCGTAGGGCACCTCACGCAAACCTAGAAGTATAACGTAGAACATTTGAAACCCAACATAGAATTAAAGTAATCTGTACCCCGATCGCAGAATCTCTTGCAGTGCAGTTCGCAACTGTTGTTGTACGCTCTACCATCTGATCCGCAAATTGGAGGGCCGCTATTGTTAGGGTGACACTTGCAAGCCCCGCAATTCCTCCGCTTTCTAGTTGCTTTTTCTTGGCTCCCACATTCGCCTTGGTGCACGATAGTCAAACCTGCAATAGTTTAAAGTGATAATCGCGATAATACTGTACCTTACAAAACACTATAATCGAATTTAATTGCCGGAATCTTTGCACTGTTGCCATCCCATGTCGCATTCGCTTGGGTACGTTTTGCCATCGGATCCACACACGGGGTGGTACCATGTGGGACAAGCGAAGCTCCGCAAGGTGGATCTTCAAGCGGTGCTCCTTGGCTGGCTGTCAGAGATGCTACCAAAACGGTAAAAACGATGTAGTTCGTAGCTAACTGGCAGAATATGTGTTGGCTTTGTGGATTCACAATGGACTGGCGACCGAGGGTAAATCCAGGGTTCTTATACGTTTGTTTTGTTTTGGTGGGAAAACTGTTTTGATTTACAGTATTCGGTCCTTGTCGTTGAAGCAAGTTAGGTCGAGTTTGCTATTCCCATTTACGTGACTTTGAATGAGGTAGGGATAGGATCAAACGTAGTTCCAAGAAACTATTTTGGTTTTTCTAAAAGCACTTATTTCGTAGTGGTATTAAGACAATGGGAATTACGCACTGAAGACAAGGCTTTCACCAGCGTTTGTGCAAGAGCGTGACTTGTTGCGGACTTGTTGACAGCATGTTGCGAATTTAAAACAGATTTTTTTATCTTCTTTGTTTGGTTTTTGCTATGCAGCGTGAGGGTCCTCAATTTGGAATTATTATAGTGATTATCCCAAGGTGTCTGCTATTAACCGATTCGCTGGACAATTTCCATAATCGCTTTAGCTCGTTTACATACAAACTGGCCCATGATCACTTTAGCTCATCTAATAAGAAAGTCTAAGTTATAACGTTTAAATATTCCACGCATTGGACTAAAGTTTTCGTCGTTCAGAAAGCTTTCGACAATAACATGCAACAATCAAGCACGTATTCTTTTCGTGTGCAGAAATCCCCTTGATTTGCCTTTTATCACGATATAATCTTATGTAGTGTTACCTTTTCTGTGTTTTGTTAACTTTGTTATATTTTGTTCACTATGAGTAACTTTATTTCCTTTTATTAAATTTATTTTCTTTCATTGCTTTATACAATGGAATCTTTTAAAGTATGGGATATTGGTTATATATTGATGCTACGTCATTTCACATTTGAACTGACTGTTTGTACAACATTACTTCTAACTCACCTCGGTAAACACTCGGAAAGAAGTGCAGCAACCTTCAGTTTTTACGGCACTCGCCCTCGTGTACAAGACGCAAATCTAGAATATTAAAATATAAGGGTACGAAATTTCAGAGTCAAACGAAAAGTATGTTACTTTTCTTGCAGGGTTTCTCGCTAATTAAAGCGCAACGGTTGCCATACGTTACTCCGTCTGATCCGCATACGGGCGCGTATTCATAACTGCAAGGACGACTCCCACAATAACCTATTTGTCTAATCTTTCTTTTTTGGCTATTACATTCGCCCGTGTGCAGGAGGGTCAAGCCTGAAATAGTTTAAAAGGGTTAGTACAGTAGTTTATTTAGCAGTTGGCAACAAATTTTGAGTTACTGGTGTCGGAGCATTGCCGCTTTGTCAGTACGCAGTCGTTACTGTACGTTTTGCCATCGGATCCGCAGACGGGGTCGTAATCGGCGAGACAAGCGAACGCTCCACAAGACCTAGCCGGAAATGATGCTCCTTGGCTAGTGGTCAAAGATACGACCAAAACAGTCAACACGAATGTGCAAGTCGTAGCTAACTTCATGGCTGCAAGTATTGACTTTGTAGGTTCCAAGTGCTACTGCCGACTGAGTGTGAAAGCCGTGGACTTTATATCGATGAATTCTTGTTTATTGGAACCTGTTTTTCCCATTTTGACGCAGTATTTCCCCGCTTGTAAGCAAGTAGGGGATGAGCGTGTGTTTTTCCCTTTCACGTAACTCTTTCAACGAATGATACTCGAGAAGGAAGTCGAGGGTATCGCGGAAGATACATGATCTCTTTCCCGTAACGCTAAATTAGCTGCGGTGCATTAAAACGACAATGGAAATTCCCCGCTGAAGGTTGGGTTTTTACCAAAGGTAAAATTACAAAAACTAAAAACTGGGAAATGCTTGGAAGATTTTTAATGCAGGGAAGAAGTTAAACGAAGAACGGTAGCTCTTGTGTTGCATGAATGTCATATTCATTTGTGTTGCGTTATGCAACACGTGGGTCCTCACTTTGATAGTATTATAGTGATTCACCTAAGGGGTCTGCTATTAACCGATCCACTGAACCACATGAAAACTGGTCCATGATCGCATTAGCTCATTTAAAAAAAGTCCCTTTCGTTTGTAACGTTTAAGTATTCTACGCATTGGACTAACGTTTTGAACGCTTGCCCTCGTCATTTAAAAAGCTTTCGATAAGAACATGCTCCAACCGAACACGTATTCTTTTCAAATCTCCTTTATTTGCTTCTTATCAAGATATAATCTTACGTAATTTTTACCTTTTCTGCGTTTTGTTACCTTTGTTTACGTTTTGTTAACTTTAGGAGATAATTTTATTTCCTTTTATTACATTTATTTTCTTTCATTGCTTTATATAGTTGAATCGTATAAAGTGTGGGATCTTGGCTATATATTGATGGTCACTTTTCAAATTTAAAAGGACATTTTACACGTCATTACTTGCAACTCACCTCAGTAAACACTCGGAAAAAAGTGCAATAACCTTCAGTTTTTACGACACTCGCCCTCGTGAGCAAGACGCAAGTCTAGAATATTAAAATGTAAGGTATACGAAATTTCAGAGTACAACAAAAAATATGGTACTTTTCTTGCAGGCTTTCTGGCAATTTAAAGCACAAACGTTGCCGTACGTTTTGCCGTCTGATCCGCATACTGGCGCGTATTGTAAAGTGCAAAAGCAATCCCCACAAGTGCGCTTTTTAGTTGTTGTCTCTTGGCTCAAACATTCACCTTTTCGCACCAAAGTCAAGCCTGAAAAAAGAATAAGACAATCAATTAAATAGACTACTTAACATTGAATGTCAAATTTAATACTGGAATCACAGCTTTTCTGGCAATTCAATTCGCAATCGTTGCCGTAAGTTTTGCCATCAGAGCCGCAGACGGGGTCGTATAAAGCGATACAAACGCAGTTTCCACAGGAGATGCCGTCAACTGATGCTCCTAGGCTAGTACTCAAAGATCCGACCAAAACAGTCAAGACAAATACGTAAGTTGTAGCTAGCTGCATGACTGGTTCGCTGTGTTAGGTTCAAAGTGATACTGCCGACTGAAGGTAAAAGCTGTAGGACTTTATACGTGTGTTTGGTTATTGAAACCGGTTTTGATTTCCGTATTTACTGTCGTCATCAAAGCAAAACGTATTTCCCCATTTGCGTGTCTGTTTGTCTAATGAAAGTTCAAGGAGATCGCTTTTATTTTCGAAAACATTATTTTCGGAATTAAAAAGAGAGTGGAAATACCCGTAAAAGACTTCTTACGAGCATTTGTATAGACGATCATTAGACGGAGTTTTGTGAATATTAAAGACAAATTGAATTGAATAGTATAGTACTCTCATAGAAATCCAGTAAAGAAATCAACGAAGAATAAGTCAATTTTTAAGAAAAAATTTTAAAGCTTTACAGTATTTTTAATAAAGCCATTTTACTATCCATTTTTTACGGGAAGTATGTATTAAAGATTAACAGTGTATTGACAGTAGTTATCTTTTCAATCTAAACTCGCATTTTAAGGCAATACTTCAGAATCCAAGCTCCTCAGTAAACACTGGAGTAGGAAGGAGTGCCTTTACTGTACTCGAGTAGGAATCTTTTTTGGATGTTTTAAGGGCACATACCCTTATGTGCTAAACGCAAACCTAAGGAGTTTGATTTATAATATTGGATTTTTTAAATTAAATCAACAGGTATTTGCTACCTCTGTTGCAGGCTTTATCGCAATTGAACTCGCCAATGTTACCGTAGGTTTTGCCGTTTGATCCGCATACCGGGTCGTATTCTAATGTAAAAATGCAATTCCTGCAATCTTCTTTTCTGGTCGTTGTTTCTTGGCTCTTACATTCGCCCTTGTGCAGGACGGTCAAACCTGAAATAGTTTTAAAGGATTAGTAGAGTAGTTTATTTAGCAATTGTAATCAAATTTTTAGTTACTGGGGTCGGAGCATTGGTCGGAGCGCAAATAACATTAACTGTTGTGCGTTTTCCCATCGGATCCGCAGACGGGATCGTAAATGTCGGTACAAATGGGGCTTACACATTGCCTAAACGGAATTGATGCTCCTTGGCTATTAGTCAAAGATGCGACTAAAAAGGTCAACACGAACGTGCAAGTCGTAGCTAACTTCATGGCTGCAAGTATTGACTTTGTAGGTTCAACTTGCTACTGCCGACTGAGGATAAAAACGACGAAGTTATATAGAAGGATTATTGTTTTTTGGAACCTGTTTTTCCCGTTTTGATGAAGTAGTTACACCCTTGTTTTAAAAGCAAGCAGAGATGAGTGTTTTTTCTCCTTTCACGTAACTCTTTCTACGAAGTCAAAGAAGAAAGCCTCGAGAAGAAAGTCAAGGGTATCGCGCAAAATATGATCTCTCTTCCCAGAACGCTAAATTAGCTGCGGCGTATTAAGACTACAGTGGAAATCCCCGCTGAAGGTTGGGTTTTTACCAGAGGTGAAATTACAAAAACTAAAAACTGGGAAATGTTTGGAAGATTTGTAATGCAGGGAAGAATTTAAACGAAGATTGGTATCTCTTATGTTGCAATATGTGAATGTCTTATTCTACGAAGAATTTGTAAACTAAAATTTTGAATTATCCTTTTCTCTTTGCAGCCTATTCCGTATTGGTTATATAAGCTTCATGGGCTCAACATCAGCTATACGTGCGAGATATGTGGCAATTACATCTACAAAGGACCTAAAGCTTTCCAGATGCATTTCTCGGTAGAAGATTTAGCCTTTTTGTCTTAATTATCAGCTAATGTAAACAATCTTGTAGGAATGGCGACATGCTCATGGTATGCGTTGCTTGGGGATACCCAATACTGCCCATTTTGCGAACGTTACCTCCATTGAAGATGCCGTAGCCTGTAAGTATTTACAAAATAAACTCGGAATTTATGGCATTGAATTACGTGATTTATTAATTTATATATTTTTTATTGTTTTAGTATGGCAGAAGTTGAAATCACAGAAGTCGTCTGAGCGTTTTATACCGGATAATGAAGAAGAGTACGAAGATTCTATGGGCAACGTGGTGACGAAGAAAACTTTTGAGGATTTGAAACGACAAGGATTGCTTTGAAAATTGCTAGAGTATCCCATTTTTCGTAAAGAAATACACCATGTCACGTAGCTTCATTAAATTTCTTACCATCGTTTTTAGGGAGGAATACAAGTAAATGTCATAAGAAAATCCAGCAAAAGTAGAATGATCCGCATACGGGCGCGGATTCATAACTGCAAGGACGACTCCCACAACTTGGGGGCCCACAATTTGTCTAATCTTTCTTTCTTGGCTCATACATTCCCCCGTGTGCAGGAGGGTCAAACCTGAAATAGTTTAAAAGGGTTTGGTACTGTACAGTAGTTCATTTGGCAATTGTAATCAAATTTTTAATTACTTTCAGAAGTTGAAATTTCAGAAATCCCATTTTTCTTAAAGAAATATACCGTGTCGTGTTTTATAGGCAACCTCGTCTGCATTTTCCTCACTAGAAGCTATTATATTGAATATTATTTTCTAGTTAGTATTGTTACTTGGATAAAAAATTAGGAAAAAATTATTACTTCTGTCTTTGGTCTGTTTTATGAAAGCTAGTAATGACAGTGTTAAGCAGGTTAAACTGTTTCCAACGAGGTTCCCAACGAGTTTGGCGAGTTCTATAACCGCCTGAAGTCAATCAAAGAATTCCACAGGAAGCATCCCAATGAGATTTCAGTTCCCATGTCTATAGAATTTGAAGAATTAGCCAAGCTTCGTGAGAACCCCAATGACGAAGCTAATAGTGAGCTATTTAACTTTTTTTTTACCCTTAAATAGCTATTCTTAACTTGTGTTTTTTTTACAGACTTGGTGGACTTCACCGATGAAGAAGGTTATGGCAAGTACTTTGACTTGCACGAGTGCTATACTCGCTATATAAACTTGAAAGGAGTGGAAAAAGTGGATTATGTCACATTTCTGTCCACGTTTGACTACTTTTCCGACATTTCCAAAGAACGTAAAGGAGCAGAATACCGCCAGTATTTGCAAGGCTTGGTGGATTACTTGTCAGACTATTTGATGCGTGTGAAACCTTTATTTGACTTCAAGAAAGAACTGGAAATCGTCGAAGCGGACTTTAAGAAACAATGGGAAGCTGGGACATTCGTCGGATGGCCTGTAAACAATTTCAAAATAATATTTTTCCTGTATTTTACATTCTCTCGTTCTTATAGAAAGATTCAACGGCCAGTTCCGCTTTGGCTCATGCAGGAGCTCACTTGGATTTATCCGGTTTTTCATCTTAGGAAGAACTAGCTTCCTTGGGTTTGGATAGATTGACATCTGCCTTGACAGCCTTGGGATTGAAATGTGGAGGGTAATCTAAAAAAATAAAGTAAATCTCAGGAATAGGAAACTTACAAAGACGGATTTCACTTGTAGGACATTGGAAGAACGGGCTCAACGTCTGTTTTCCACTAAAGGCAAAGAACTCAGTGAAGTCGACCCGTCGTTCTTCGCAAAGAGCAAAATTGGCAAACAAGCAGGAGGAGACCGAGATGCTCAGCGTCACAAAGAAGTGGCTTTCTTGGAGGCCCAAGCGTACTGGTTGATTGAACTGTTATCAGAGCAGAGAACCGCTACCAAGGAAAATGTGGAACGGAAACAAGCCCGCACAGAAGGGGAACGTGAAGAATCCGACGAAGACGTGAGCGTAGCCGAATCTGAAGACGAAGATGAAGATGATGTACCCTACAATCCCAAAACTTACCTCTCGGCTGGGACGGCAAGGTAAGTCCCTTTTCCCATACTCAAACGATATTACTGGGTCCAAAACCTCGCAGAAAAGCAATTATTATCCCAGATTGCTTAATATAAAAAAAATTCTTAAAGGAATTCTCAGAAATGCGTTAGAAGTAAAGGATTTGTAATAAAAGAGGCTTTAAGAAGCTTCAAGCGCTAAACCAAAATAACCAAGTAGGGCTAAAAAAAGAACACTAGTCTTGTCAAGCTTCAAATAGCGGAGGTATTACGCAGCAGTTTTGTTTATGTGGCGATGGCGATAGCGCTGGCCTTTCTCATCTTGCAGCACGTCGTTTTGTCCCGATTGAGGGCGATGTTCCTTTTCGGATATCCGAATCTGTTTCAAGGACTTGGCTTGAGCGCCACATTCACCTTTATGCGTTACCCTAACGCCTAAAAAGATAAATTTTTATTTAGTTAGAATCACATTTCAACCTTTACATAGTAAATTTACTTTTACGTATTATTTACCTGAAATGCCGAACTCGGAAACGCCTAATTTACGAGCTACCCACATGTCATGGCTCACAAAACAATCCAGCCAGCAAGCGCTTGGGTAACTCACTTCATCACTCCCACATACCTTTGGAAGTAAAACGGAAACGTTTATTTTAAATTGGATTAATTATTATTATTATTTTAAATGGTAAAGCAAATTAAAATGAAAAGAGGGTTTTAAATACTGACTATGTCGTATTTCCAGTCGCAACTGCATGTAGAACGACGAAACCGGGGTGATGCTAGCACGACACTGCAAATGCTCGCTATTAGGCAAATTCCAAGCGAATATTTCATTTTTTTCGGGGGTTATTATTCGAAAAAGATTAAGTTTTCCAGCGGCTAGCGCACTTTGATATGGAATATGGACACGAACAGTTTTGAGAGGGAGAGGAGAGACAGCAGCCCCTTTAGCTCTTCGGGCTTCTGAGGTGATTGTTGTTCGAGACTTTGGCTTGCACTGTCACGTTTCCTCCAAGGGGGATTCGGGTGTATATATTGCTGTTCGTTTACCTTTAATCAGTATGTGAGCCCGCAGAGCTGTGGAGCTGGATTCTTTTTTGGACGTTTCCTTGCGTCTAAATGGATGCGATGCAAGCGGAGATTACATTAGGGACAGGGACAATGGGAAAACAGGGACTTCCGTGAGAGAGAGCTCCTTATTTATATGGAGGAATGCAATTAAAATGCCACTAATGAACTCTCCCTTGTACACTTTCGCATCCCCAGTTGCAGTCGAAAGCATTGCTTTGGAATTGAGATTTTGGTAGTCTAATTATGATGCTAAAATCCTTGACCATGTGTGACCAAACTCGTGATGAGCCAACAATGTGGAGAGTATTATCGTAAATAATGCCGTTGACAAAATCTTTACAATTTTCTAATTATTTTTAACAACAATTTTGCGTTCTTTAAGTGCTTTTTATTATTATTATTTGCGCAAAAAACGGTGATTAAAATTTGCCGTCAGGCTTGTACAGAGATGCTGCACTTTTTATAGAGTCGTAATAAGGTTAACTTTGCTGTTGCTTTCAGGATTACCTTTATTTTGTTGATCCATATGTGCTTGATTAGCCCAGTGGTATAACAACTTGCAGAGCATTCTCATTAAGCTGAGCACCAGAGTAATGGCTAGAGTTGCAATGGCTAACTGAGTTAAATCGGTTCATAATTAGGGTGAGAAACTAGAGCAGGCTTAATTGGTTTCCGAACTTTCAAGTGTTTAGACAGAGGAAATTGGTAACCTTCTGTTTCGGCGAGTTTGCCGAGAACTGTTTCCACCCCAGTGGAATACTACCTGAGTCTCTTGCACAATTGTTTCCGAGAAGGCTGATGGGTTCAAAACCCTGTGGTCTATAAGCATGTTTTGAACAGCGAGTTGTATTTAAACCGGTTATACGAAGTGTTA